>ML838966.1:43743-54799 GCA_009831015.1 Picea engelmannii
TTAGGTCTTTGACCAGCCCCCCCACGCGGATTGAGCTCGGATTTGGTGTCAAATCGACTTGGGAGCTGATCCATTAGTGGTTGGGAGGCCGACCAATTTCATAAATGCGCCGTTTAGCAGGCGCGCGGGTTTTTCGCCCCACAACCGCGCCTCGGGCACGCAGGTGCGCTTTATACGTTGTTGTTGCGCGTGCGCGCGTGAGACCATGTTCTGTAAAGCGCCTTTTGAATTTTTGATCATTTGTATAGTTTTTTGACCTTTTTGCTGTGCTGTGGAATTAACCTTGTGCCATGAATGACTGTTTTTCTGTGTTGATGATGCGGAGTTCTTGTCGCCCTGTGCGGACGAAATTTCAGTGATAACACCTATACTTGTACCTGGTGAGCTTAGGAGATGGAGTGAAGAAGCAGGTTGTCAGGATCATGCGCAATTTATCTCTAGGTGAGAGAATGACTGGGAATTGATTTCCTGAAGGTGCCAAACTGTAGCTATAGGGCTCTAAAACTTCCTTTCCCTCATGTTGTTGAAGCCCTAGAAGGGAAGTTGGGTAGCCAAGGGACTGTTGAGCAGAGAAGGGGCACACTTCCTGGGGTAGGAAAAGCATGTGGGGAATGAGGGATTGTAGGTTGTTAGTTTGAGTTGGCACCTGTGATGGAGTCTTTCCTGTTGTCTGAGATACATCAGCCTGGTTAGGAATCCCTTTACCCAGGTGGAGTTTAGTCTCAGCTTGGGGGTGACCCACTACTAAGAGTGATGAGTAGCGTGGTCTAAAGTTGGGAGGTTCATGGAAGGTCTGCATGCAGTTGGTGAAATTTTTACAAGACAAGTGTCCATTTTGTGTTAAATTACATGCTGCATTATTATATATGGGTTATTCCTGTGTGTGTTGCATGTATGTTTTTATTATCATTATGTATGAATCTATGAATTTGGATAATGTATTTGTATGATTTAAGTTTTATATATATAAAGTTCCACAAGATTTTTTGTATGCATATGTTTTTATTTGTATACAGTTCGAATTTTTTTACGTGGCATAGCCCAGTTGGATGTTGGGGATGTTACAATATGGTATCAGAGCTTCGGTTTTCAACACTGAGCCTAGATGGGCCAAGAAATTTGAATTGAAGATAAATTACGCAGAGAATTGATTTCAAAGTGGCCAAATTTGAAGTTATAGAGCATCCATGGTAAAAATTAGAAGCAATTGCATGGAATTGGGAAAAACCCCCAATTTCTATTGTTAAATTCATGGGAAAATTAAGAAAATTGGCCAAGTTGTGAACTATTCTTGATTTAATATTTGTTCTAGCAAATTAAAACCTGGAATTGGTCGAATATGAAGTTACAGGGAAGCCATGACAGATGGAGCGAGATTAGTTGATTAAAATTCTCAATTTGTTAATTGATTTTGGGAAAAATTCATTCCAAGAATGTCAACCAATAGTGATTTGTTGTTGCAGAGGTCAAATGGGTGTTATCAAGGTGAAATTGAATAAATTTCATAGTTGATAGATGTCTATGGTAAAAATTGTGAAAACATTAGGCAAAAGCTCCAATTTTTGCAGCAGAATTCACGAGGAATTGATGCTCATAAAAATGAATGTGTGTAGGTGGGCGCACTAAAAATGCATGATGCGTAGTGAAAAGCTTGTGATATGCACAAAAAAATATTGGTGTGCTGGTGCGCACACTAAAATTTGGTGTTCTGTGGTGCAGAGTGGAATTTTGCTAAAAAACATTGGCGTGCGGGGTGCGTGCTAAAATTTGGCACTGTGCAGCACATAATTTCATTGCATGGAAATATATTGGCATGCGGGTGCACGCACTAAAATTTGGCGATGCACGATGTAGTGTGGCATTGCACGAAAAAATATTGGCGTGTGGGTGCGCGTGCTAAAATTTGGTGTTGCGTGGTGCAGAGTGGAATTGCGCAGAAAAATATTCTACAGCTCAAACGAAATATCCCAAAGAGAGATTTCTAATGGTGTAAACCGTTCGTCAAATGAATCATTTATGAGGAAGTTACACGACAAACATTGGAGGGTAAATTTTAAGATCCAGGTAACTTCGAAGGGCCATAACTTTAGACTTTGGAATTACATTGAGGCACATGAGTAGTCTATTGAAATATATTGAACCATAGAAAGTAGTACTGGAGCTAAATTAAAATTCTTGGCATGTTAAATTTTTTTAAGATAGCACAGAAGGTACCTGTAGCATTCCAAACCAAAAACATTAATTGGCCTAGAAATTCAGCAGGCTGTAACTAGCAGCCCAGAACACAGAAAGAGGTGAAACTTGGACAAATGATCCAAAATATATATATGAAGAAACCCAATTGATATCCTACCAAAAATCTAATGGATTAGGTGAAAAAATTCATAGTTACAGCGCATAATTGCACCAAGTTGAAGAGTGATAAAAAAAAATTAATGGACAATTTTCAAATAACCATAACTTTCTGCTCAAGACTTAGAATTGAGCATGGAAGCAGGCGTTGGAAAGGTATTGGATAGTAGAATATAATTATTTACCCATAAAATTAATATGGGCAATAAATTTTCAGGAAATAGTAATAAAGATTTATGATATATTATTGAACCATAATGGTTCATATTTTCATGTAATTGTTGAAACAATTAGCCTGACAAAGTTATGTTGGCTGCACATTTTTGTTAAGAACCAAATATCAATATAGCATAGAAAAACCTCAGAATAAGTACTCAATGCCTTGAAAAAGAGATAATTTCAGATAATAAGCCTCTTCGAGGGGGCAACCTCCTTTTACCCCACATAAATGTTCAAGTACAAGATGATTCCAAATGAAAATGTCTCCTTGGTATATATAGGAGAATAGGAAGTATAATTACAACTAATGGAATAAATACAACATAAATAAAATAACATTACTAATGTAATATGCCCCAATTAAGGGGCAATGAGCCAATATTAGGGCTTAACATGCCCCTCCCCTTGAGACAAGTGTTGTCCACAATGCTTGAATAACTCAAGATGCTTCTGTATAAAAGACTCATCTTCCCAAGTGGAATCTTCAGCCGGTAGTTTCCCCCATTTAATGAGATACTTTGAAATGGATCTATTCCTCAGTTGGTGAATTCTTGTGTCAGTGATGGATTCAGGATCCAATATGATTTTTCCTTCCTCGTCAAGTTCTGGAAATATAGTTTGAACTTAGATCTTGTCGCCTATAACCTTCTCTAAGCATGAAAGATGGAAAACTGGGTGTACTCATGAAGATACAGGCAACTCCAATTTGTATTCCATAGTACCAATATTTTGCAACACCTTATAAGGGCCATAGTACTTTGGTGATAATTTATTATCCTTCTTGGCTTACTTGAGGGACATCTGTGTGTATGGTTGTAGTCTTAAAAACACCTAATCCCCTACTTCAAAACTTCTTTCACTATGATGTTGATCTGCTTGTTATTTCATATGATTCTTTGCCATGGTCAGGTTGTCCTTTAATATTTGGAGAACTTGTTGTTGATGCTCGATGTGATCTTCCACTGCTTGAACCTTAGATTTTTCTTTTAGAGAAGAAGTGATGGAAGGAGGGTGGTATCCATAGAGTGCTATGAATGGTGTCATTTTTGTTACAATATGAAAGGAAGTGTTATACCACCATTTTGCCAAGGGTAACCATTTGGACCATTGTGTTTGTTTATCAGAGACAAAGCAATGAAGGTAGCCTTCCAGAAATTTGTTCACTATCTTGGTTTTTCCATCAGATTGAGGATGATAGGATGAGCTATGAGCCAATTGAGTACCCAAACAAGAAAATAATTCTGTCCAAAACTGTCTAGTGAAGATGGGATCTTTGTCACTTACAATAATATTTGGGCTGCCATGTAGCTTTTGAACTTTATCCATGAATGCGGTGGCAATTGTACTAGCTTTGAAGGGATGAGAGAGTGCACACAAGTGTGCGTACTTAGTTAGTCTATCAACAATCACCATGATGACACTCTTTCCTTCATACTTCGGTAACCCTGTGATGAAATCCATAGAAACCTCTTCCAAGCACTGACTTGGGATGGCTAATGGTTGTAAAAAACTTGGGGTCTTAATTGTTTCCACCTTATTTTGTTGGAAAACCAAGCATTATACCACAAACCTTTGAACATCATTTTTAAGGCCATCCCAAAAAAATCATTCTTGACTCTATGGTAGGTTTTCAAAAATCCCGAGTGCCCTCCTACTGGAGAGGTGTGAAATTCCAATAGTACCTTTGTTTGATTTGGAGTTCTTACATAAATATAAGTGATATTTGTACCATAGTGAATCAATTTTCCATGTAAATGTATCTGATGCACTGGAATCTTGCTGCAACCTTTGAATGAGAGTCCACACTTTTTCGTCATTCTTCCATTCATCCCTTGCTTCTATTATCCAATTGGGTTGGATGATCGAGATAGCACAGAGAAGGGCCTCAACATATTCATCCTTTCTTAAGAGTGCATCTGCCACAACATTTTTCTTCCCCTTTTTATAGAGGATTTCAAAATCATAACCCAATATCTTGGTTACCCATTTTTGTTTTTCTTCTAAAGATAGTCTTTGTTGCAAGAAGTATTTAAGACTATCATGATCTATTTTGACCTTGAAGTGCCTACCTATTAGGTAAGGATGCCATTTCTTCAATGCATGTAGTATTACCATCATTTCCTTCTCATAAATGGGTTTGTGTAAGTCCTTTCCCTTGAGTGGTCAACTTTAAAAATCCAGTGGCCTTCCTTCTTGCATTAGGACAACACCAATTCCATTTCCTGAGGCATCACATCCCACAATAAAGGTTTTTGTAAAGTCTAGAGTGGTCAAGACATGAGCTTTGCACATCACCTCTTTAAGTTGTTCAAAATCTTTAGTTGCCTATGGAGTCCATGAAAATTCATCCGTCTTAGTTAGTGTTGTTAAAGGTGATGCTATTCTTCCATAGTGTCGAACAAAATTGCGGTAGTAACCTGTCAAACCCAAAAATCCTCTAAGATTCTTCAATGTTTTGGGAATCAGCCAGTCCATCATGTCCTTAATCTTGTTAGGGTCTACCTTGAGACTTTCATGAGATACAATATGACCCAAATACTCTACCTCCTTCACTCCAAAGAAACATTTGGATGGTTTGGAATATAGTTGTTGCTCCTTTAGTAGTTGTAGCACCTTGTCAACATGTCACACATGATCCTCCCAAGACTTTCTATAGATTAGTATATCATCAAAAAATACTAACACAAATTTTCGAAGGAAGGGCTTGAAAATGGAATTCATCAACCCTTGGAATGTGGAAGGTGCATTTGTAAGGCCAAAAGGCATGACCAAAAATTCATAATGGCCTTCATGAGTTAAGAGTGTTGTTTTTGGGATATCTTCTTCCTTCATTCTAATCTGATGATACCCTGAACGAAGATCCAATTTTGTGAAATAGATTGCTCCATGTAGTTCATCTAGCAATTCATCAATGATGGGAATGGGAAACTTATCTTTAATAGTGATCTTGTTGAGCTCTCTATAATGTGGACACATATTCCATGAGCTATCTTTCTTGAATACCATTACCACTAGTGCAGAGTAAGAACTTCTGCTAGGTCTAATAATTCCAACCTCTAACATTTCTTCAACCATGAGCTCAATTTCACTCTTCTGGGCATAAGGGTATCTGTATGGCCTTATGTTAGGAGGAACACTTCCGGGAATTAGGTGAATTTCATGATCATGATTTCGAGTGGGTGTAAGACCTTTGGGAATATATTCAAATACTTTGGAATTCTTATCAATGATCCCTTGGAGATCTTGAGGAATAGATGGCTTAGATGTTTGAACATCTAGTGAGCATATTTGTGCAATAACACCTTGATGCCCCTTTTTCAATAATTTTGTCATGCCATTAGAGCTTATCACCTTACCGGGTTTCCCTGTGATACCTCTTAACTGAATTTATTTTCCTTCCAATGAAAATTTCATGAAGAGTTCTTGAAAATTAAAAGCCATTGTTCCTAATGATTGTAACCATTGGATTCCTAGTACAACATCAACACCACCCATGGGTATATAAATAATTGGACTATTCATTATATATTCCCCCATAGTAAGATTGATATTATTGCATTTTCTTGAGCAATTGATATTTCCTCCATCTGCAATCATTACTTGAAACTCTGGCGCTGGATATACAAAGCAATTGAGAGATTTGGATAATTTATAGTGAATGAAATTATGAGTACTGCCATAATCAATTAGGACTATTACCTTTTTCTTTTTGATGTATCCTTCGATCTTGAGGGTTTGAGGAGTGTTAATTCCAACCAATGTATTACACGATATCATGGGAGTCAACTCTTCAGACGAAATTGCTTCTACGTTTTCATCTTGAGATGGTTCTTGTTCTTGTTCTTCTTGCCCTTCACAATCTATGTAGAATAATTTCTTCTCACCACAATTATGTCCCTTACTGTACTTGCTGTCACAATTGAATCATAAACCTTTTTCTTTTATTTCCTCCAATTGTTGAGGTGTAAACCTTGTAGGTTGTGGTGTTTTAGAAGAAGGAGCATTATTCTCTCTATAGATGTTAGGATTGGTCCTTCTAGTAGCCATAGCCATATTTTTACTTTCAACATTTCTTGCCACCTTAAATGCATTCTACAATTATTTGGGTTCCCAAAGGAGAACCTCATGTTGAATGTTATCCTTTAAAGTTCCTATGAATACATCAATCAAGTGCTCATCTGGAATATTTGTTACCTTTATATTCAATCTTTGGAAGTTCTCAATGTGCTCAGTAACTGAACCCTTTTGCTTGAGATTTATCAATTGGATAAAAAAGGTATTGCTCCGTGTATCCTCATAGTGTGCTATCATTTCTTCCGTGAAAATTTTCCAAGTGATAAGTGATTTGTGAGAACAAAGCCATCCATACCATACAAATTGATTGGGTTCTAAATATAAAGAAGCAATTCGTACCTTTTGTGTATGTGGCACATTATGTATATCAAAGAATTACTCCATCTAAAGTATCCATGTGCTTGGGTCCTTTCCATCAAACTTCCTCATATAGATCTTAGGAACATGGTTGGTCTTCAACCCAAAGTTGGAGTTTCTCCATTCTTGATTCACCTTCCTTGTGTTCTGATCATGAATTTTATGGGATGCATTTTCACTTTCAGGTGTCCTCTCTATTAGGAAATTTTTGAATCCTTCCATTTTCTCCCCTTTTAAAGCATCCATCTTAGTATTTATTGCCTCAAACTTAGCTTCTCTTGAATCCATCATCTCTTGTAGTTCATCTTTTTAATTGTCTTCTTTTTAAAATCATTTATGTCCCTACGCATTTCTTCACCTTCATCAAGAGTCCAAGTAGGATTTTCTAGAGGCTTATTTGGTGTAGAAGTTCCCTTTTTTGGTGGCATGTTGGCCAAGTATCACTTCAAACCTTGATTTTTAGGTGGTTCTGCTAGATAATCTTCCTTTTATTGTATCTCCAAAATTTCAGCCCTTCTGATTATGAAATTTTATTTTTTATAGGTCTCTGATATTTCTTCTCTTCAATGCCATAGGTTTGATAAAAATTGGATGTGCCAAGTGGAATTTACAGTAACTTCCCCACAACTTGCTGATTTTTGGCCTTTCTAGGAGATCTCACTTGTATAATGTTCCCCATAGAAAATAATTGATATACAATTTTTAAACTCATACTAGAACTACTAAGGTCTATCCAATATCCAATGCAACTGGTCTCACTCAATTTGGATACTCTAGGAAGAATTTATGATTGTTTTACCCAGAACACCTGCTTGAGACTAGTCAATAGGACTAGTCATATACCCTATCTTCCACAGGGTGTATCTACAAATTTATGATGAACCAGAAGCTAACATTTCTACCACAGATACCTTACTAATTTCTGAGAATAGACTTCGGAGTTTAGGGTTTGAAACGTTACATAAAAAAATTTACAGCGAAAATTCCGCAATGACTCAATTCAGGATGATTCCAAAACCCTATCTTACAAAGGCTATATATCCAAAAGTATAAGGCATCAGGTGCTGAAATTTTAACCCAACATACCTTGATCCGTCTACTAAATATGCTCCAATCCCTTCCTTATGAATCATTGTATAAAACAATTTATAGCTAAAATTCCACAATGTCTCAAATGTAGCAGCGAAACCTCAAGACCTTGAGCTCTACCATATGTTAAGAACCAAATATCAGTATAGCATAGAAAAACCTCAGAATAAGTGCTCAACGCCTTGAAAAAGAGAGAATTTCAGATAATAAGCCTCTTCGAGGGGGAAACCTCCTTTTACCCCACATAAATGTTCAAGTACAAGATGATTCCAAATGAAAATGTCTCCTTGGTATATATAGGATACTAGGAGGTATAATTACAACTAATGGAATAAATCTGACATAAATAAAATAACATTACTAATGTAATATGCCCTAATTAAGGGGTAATGAGCCAATATTAGGGCTTAACAATTTTGCAGAGTTAACAACAACTAGATCAGATCAGAATCAACAGTGAATGCAGAGGAATGTAATATGCACAAGGGAATTATAGCCACAAAGATGGATATTTAGATGGGAATTGATTGAAAAAACTCAAATGGACATGGAGAAGGAAAGGATGAAAACATGAATATGGTATAAACCATTAAAAATTTGCAGAAGGATGTCCAAATCCATAAGGATGATAATGAAAGGCTTATGATATCCAAGGAGTAGTAGGAGGATTTCAACATGAATTTAATGCATATCTTGAACATAATAGAAAATATATTGGATAAGGAGAGTGGCTCAATAAAATGAGTAAGTCAGTGGTCTCCTGATGAGAAAATAAGAACAATAAGTGTTAGAAGAAATCACCATAACTCCCCAAAGCATTCCAATAAGAGATCACACAACATCTCAAGTCCATCCCCTTTTAGGAAGCATAATAGGTTTGGGGTGGATGAGATATGAGGAGAAATGAACAAAATCAAACCTCTTACATTTGATGGTGAGAACAAGAAGGATGAAGATGGAGAGACATGGCTATTGGGCATGAGAAAGTATTTTCAATTGTATAATTATTCTTGTCATGTAGAAGGAAGAATTTCCATCTATCAAATCAAGGGAAAGGCATCCATGTGGTGGGATCATCTTGTGCAGGTGCAACATATTAAAGAGAAAAGTGTTACTTGGAGGGAATTCAAGAAGTATTTTGAAAATAAATATTTGACTAAGAGATACTATGACAATAAAATGAAAGAGTCCTTTGAACTCAAACTTGGGAGTATGACCATAGATGAATATGAAAGAAGGTTTTTGGAACTATTGAAGTATGTTTCTTTCATCAAGGATGAGACAGTTAATATTTAGAGGTATTTGAGTGGATTTCCATCATTCATCAGTGAAAAAATACAATAAGATGATCCAAAAACATTGGAGGAGACCATAAGGTGAGCTAAATTCCTATATGATCAACAAACATCAAGGAAAAGTTTCCAAAAATCTTGGGAACACAAGAAGAAATTCAATATGGATCAGAGGAAGAAGGGAACTAAGCCACCATTCTTTAGAAATAATCCTCAGGGACAACCAGCTTCTAGAGAACCCATAATGATTGAGACAGGGGGTCAAAGGCCAAGGCAACCACCTATTCAATGTTGGGGTTGCAAAGGATATCATATGTTTAGAGATTGTCCTCATAGAGGTGAAAAATTGAGGACTGTTCACAATGTATAACAAGTTGAAACAATGGAGGACATGTAAAGAAATATACCAAGGATCTATGCATCCATGGATAACAAGCAAGCAGAGTATTAGTCACATATGATTGAAGTGAAAGGTATGACCAACAACCAAACCATTGCTATTTTAATTGATTCAGGTGCTAGTCATAGTTATATAGACCCTAAGATGGTGGGAAGTTTTAATTTTCCAAGAAGCAAGCATGTGAAAGCTTGGTTGGTACAACTAGCTACCAAATCCAAAAGAAAATTTAATGAGATGGTTAAGTCATGTCTTATGGGAATGAATGGATTGAACACCAGGGTAGATTTGAACATCTTTCCTTTAGGGTAGATTTGAACACCATGCTATGCTATACTTTCATAACAAGGCATTTAATTGCTTGGATGATGAAGGGAACCTAAGGATAGTGCAGGGAATTCCTAGGGCTGTAATTTTCATAGAGATTTCAACATTGCAGCTAAAGAAATGTTATATAAAAGAATGCCAATTGTTTGCATCACATATGGAAGAGAAACCTAAAGATAAGGTGTCAAATATTGAATATTATGTAGTCCTAAAAAAGTTTGAATATGTGTTTAAGAAAATACCAAGATTACCCCCTAAAAGAGACATTGATTTCTCCATAAATCTGATGCCTGGAGCAACTCCAGTATCCAAGACTCCCTACAGGATGAGTACACAAGAATTGAAGGAATTGCAAATGAAACTTGAAGAGCTTCTGAATAAGGGGTATATACGCCCAAGTGTGTCACCTTGGGGTACCCTAGTTTTATTTTTGAAGAAGAAGGATGGAACAATGAGACTATGAATTGACTTAAGGGAGTTGAACAAGGTAACTGTGAAGAATAAGTATCCTTTTCCAAGGATTGATGACCTCTTTGATCAGTTGAAATATGAAAACACATTCTCCAAGACTGATCTCAGGTCAGGTTATCATCAAGTAATAATTAAATAAGAATACATTGGCAAGACTGCTTTTAGAACAAGGTATGGCGATTATGAGTTCATAGTGGTGTCCTTTGGATTATCAAATGCACCAGTTGTCTTCATGTGTTTAATGAATGGTATTTTCAGAGAATACTTAGATAAGTTTGTCATTGTATTTTTAGATGAAATTCTTATATATTCTAAGTCGAAGAAAGAGCATGAACAACACTTGAGGATGGTATTATAAGTATTAAGGGAGCATCAATTGTATGCCAAATTGAGCAAGTGCTCATTTTATCAGAAGCAAATTCATTATTTGGGGCATATTATTTTAGAGGAAGGGATAGAAGTGGATCTTGAGAAGATA
>ML838967.1:0-15936 GCA_009831015.1 Picea engelmannii
ATGATTGATAAGGTGCACAAATGGATGAACTCCAAAGTGGTCCCCTTATGGTGAAAGCCCTCACGGGAAGACGCTTTGCGGATTGAGTTATCCTAGAAGAATGGTTGGAGGACCCATGATTGTATGTGGAATAATGAGATGAAGGAAATTGAATTTTTCAAGGAAGATATCCTATATGTATAGTTATTTTCATGCCATTTCTGGTGGTATGTAGAATGTCACATAACTCCTCCCGGTTAGAGAGTTATGGCCATGAGAAGTTGGAGACCCCAGGTTTGGGTAATGGACCCAAGTTTTTTTGATGGGTAACAGTATGAGTTATGATATATTTTTATAAAATACTATTCTATATGGATATTACATATCATTCCATTTGTGGTGGTATGTGGAACGTCACATAACTCCTCACGGTTTGAGAGTTATGGCCTTACGAAGTTGGAGGACCCTCACATGTCATCTAGAAGCCCCAAAAGGTCAAAGTAGTCAAAGTGGTTTAAGGGTTTTTAAAAGGTAAATAATAAAGTGAAGTGATGAGTGTACTATAATTCAAAGTGAATACAAAATAAATTATTTAAATAATAAATTTAATAGAGAAATTAGAAGTGGGTTAACCCTAAAATAAGGAAAGTGGGGCCAAGTGACCTAGAAGATGTTTTTAAGGAAGCCACTTGGAGAGTATAAATAAGAGGCAAGGCTCTCTCATTTTAATCACACTTGAGAATATTGAATATATATATGTGTCTGAGGTAAAAAAGGATATATAAGATGAAATTCTGAGGAAAGGTGAAGAAAAGAAGGCCGAACTGCAAGGAAGGATAAATTCTTTTGATGATGCTTTCTAAGGTATGTTATTTACAGGTCATCTCACCATTTTCGCTATAACTTTTTTTCTATAATGATTCAGACCATGAAATTTCTATTCCATTGAGAAAACACACCCAAGTATCTGTGGTACAAAATTCAGGTTGTGGGTCGTTGTAGTTTGGGAGTTACACTCCGTGGAAAATAGGGTTTGTGGCTAGTCTCGAAACTAGTCAAAAATAGGTGTTTCGGGTAAAAACGTCATAAATTCTTCATAACAGATCCAAATTCAGTGAGACCAAATTTGGTGGTTAGGGTATAGGAGATAGTATGTTGTGTAACTGTTTCAGATCAATTCAATGAATATTTTGTGCGTACCACTCTCTACAAGGTCACTCTTTAGAATAAGCCAAAATTCAACAAGGTATGCCACTTTTGCTATAACTCCTTTTTTGAGAGGTTCCAAGTAGTGCCACCTGGAGGAATTGCATAAAACACACTGAATAACATTGTGTAACAGTTTCAGATCTTTATTCATTACAAGTACAAAGTTATTATTATTTCAAGTTGGGGTTGTTGACTAATCCAAATCTAGTCATGGTTGAGACAAGCAGTTGATGAGTTGGTGCATACATGAGGTGTATAGTTGATGATGTTGGTACATATTGATGAGTCATTGTTGATGATTATTTGAAACATTATTGGTATATACTTGGTACATGGTTGGATGCACTTGTTTATGGTACAAGTTGATTACAGGTTGTTTGGCATAGGTTGGTGCATGGTTGATGCACTTGTTTATGTTGACAGATTGATATCTGTTGAGGATTGTTGCCTCATCTCAGTTGGTGTTGAGAATGTAAGATGATTCTTGCATATAGAGCTGGTGCTCTTGTAGATTTGTACTCTATTCAGTTGTTTCTGAAAAACCCCCAGATTGAAGTCCATAATAAAAAGAAAAATTGTACATACATCTTGGGTTATTTGTGTTCCTTGTGGAGATGATTTGTTCATGATATGTTGTTGATATGTATTCACATATAACTGATTATAAATGACAGTAATGAGTAATGATAAAATGTTGAATGTTAACTAAGGATTTTTTGTGTAAGAGGGAAGTTTTGGGAAAAAGATCCTCACACTCATTCACCCCCCACCCCTTCTAAGTGTGGTAGGCGTGTCCAACAAGGGAGGCTTCTCTGGTAACCTCAAGGGATAAAATAGCAAGAATTATCCAAGCCTACCGCCCCCTATCTTGGTCACCAGTTAGTGAGGTATAGGTCCAGGAGGGGGATGAAGGATAATGAGATAATTTTCGTACATGTACGAGACAATAAACAATTTGCAGCATGTATAGACAATTATCAAGTTATAGAGTGAAAAAATAGTCTTTTAGACACTAGCTAAGTGAAAATTACTATGGAGGTTGTAAATTATAGTAGTAAGACAATTATATAAAAATAATAAATAGATTTCAACAACAAGAAGAAATAGTGCTCAAAAATATAACAATCGAGCATGAAAAGAAAGCATTAAACAAGTATATTATTATCCAATTGCTAGTACTGATTTCTGAACAAGTTAAGCCACTTATAAATAGGTGTATGCATCAATTTGATGTAGTTTTTAGTGTTTGTAGCAAACTTTTATAACAACAACAATAAATAGTAGAAGTTTTCTAGTTTTAAGGTTAGCAATGTTAGTAGGATGTTTGAGAGATAGTGAATATTGATTTTAACAACTACTTTATCCACAATAACACTCTTAGATCAATTTTGTTGTCCTATAGGGCCTATGGAGTCTCACATGCATTAAAATTGAAGATTGATCTAGATGAAACAAAAGAGGTAGAGTCTAAACCCTAAGGTGCAAGAACGTTTGCGTCTTAGTATTTATACTTTAAGGAAGAAGGTACCTAGGGTGCAAGCATGTTTGGGCCCTAGGTATCATTTTTTCCCTTCTTCTAGCTTCACTTAGGTCAAGGATCAAATTCTAGGGTTAAAACCCTAAAGTGCAAGCACTTTTGGGACTTAGGATTTTAAACCTAGCAAGGATGTTTCACAAACTTGGCCAAATAAGAATTTATGAGGGAAATAAGAACTTATGTTCCCTGTTATCCCCCATTCTAGGGATAACTAAGGAGATGATGTCTCGAGGCCCTCAAGTTTCATACATGGAGTACCAAAGGATAGACCAATAGGAAGAGCCTCACATCACACCACCCATCATCATGAGATCGATGGTTGCACCATTAACCACACCATATTGGCTCACATAGGACAACAGGTCTTTCTCCATGATGTAACGAGTCTGGTTTTGTGGTAAGTATAATTTTAATAAATGAAGCATTTGAATATGTTGCAAAGGGTTCTTCCCTTATTTTGAAAACGTTTTCTTGGAAATTATGCTCTTTGCCTTATTTCACCTTGGTGGTTGACATTGCTTTCCTAGTAAGTGGTCACCCTCGGGGAAAGGGTTTCTAATTGGGGGTCTCCTTGATGAGTTGTCGTACTGCTCCTGCACATACTTGTCACTTTCCATGCTTCTTTCCCTTCATTTCATCATCTTTTGGGTTTTCAGGCCATATTGACCCAAGAAGGGCTTGTTCCTCTTTTCATGGGAAGAAGGGGATGAAGGCCCAGAGGCTTGTAGCTGGAAAAAGATAAAATCCAATCATAAACCTTCCAGATGCTCACCCAGGGATCCCGAGAAAAATGAAATGTTTCTCACAAAAAATTGATGGGACCTGTTATCCACTGAGTTTCACTAGTTGGACTTGCAGTTGAACCGCCAAAGACTGAGAAATCAATTGCTCAAATTTCAATGTTTATAAGTTCACTCGGTCATTTTGACCAACTTTTTTCTCATTTCCATCCCTTATGGGGCATTGTAATAAATGAGATTAGCATGATGAAGTTTTAAAATACTTGGCCACCCAAGACTTGATCACGAGTATATACTCTAGAGTGTTTTTTTTCACTTGTTAATTATTTTTTCTTGAGAATATTCTTAGGCGAGTTATAATTTCTAATTTTTTTTCACTCAAATCACCTCCAAAGATGGGGTATGTGCTAGGGGTTAGGCCTCGCAATGGAATTCCAATGTATAGTGTCTAAATGTTTATATTACCATGCTAGGTTATCTATATTGAGTCTTATGTAAATTGCACTAAGTCCCCCCTAGGTTTTTTAATGTTTTTTGCAAATAAAAAATTTCCCACAAATCAAGATATTTTAATTGTAATTGGTAAATAAGTTTTAAAAAGTAGTACTAGGAGGCATTATATGTCTTGTGGGCACTCGTTTTCACATCCAGAATACCCAGTTTACCTATGTACCACCTTTTCGAGGATAAATAATGCCTTGTTCTCATTAAAAAGTCAATTTCTTTCGAAAAAGGTAAATAAAAGACAAAAATCAGCAATGTTATTTTTGTGGAAGCATGTCTCAAACATGTTTTTAGTTAACTAGCTCTCTCTCCCACTTCACTAAAAGTTAGTGGCACATGAGGAGAAGTTAGAAGGATTTAAGTGGGGACTTATCTCCACTTGATGGAGATCCCAAAGAGGCTAGGCACACTTCCTTAGTGAGATGGAGTTGGTGAAGATCCCAAGGGAGGTCGCCACCTTGCCTTGGCTATGTGGTGCTTCCCCTTTTTCTCACATGTCCTTTAAAGTGGAATGGCCTCAAACCCAAGTCGAGATGTGTCAACACACTCTCCCACTCACTTTCCACTTAACCCATGCGCACTTGACTTAGCTCATGCACCCTTAGCTTTGGAGTCTTATCCCATTTTACTATAAAACAAGGTCGACCCCTCCTCATTTCTTTAGTTGGAGCTTGAGAGTCGATGCTTGTGGATTGTAATACAATTTTATTCTTTCAATATTGGAATAAAAGACTTTGGAGGTCGAATTGATGACTTGGTAGTGTGTGGATGCATGTAATCATGATCTGATGTTGTTTAATTATATTTGCTTTAATATTGTGGTTTAAATTGGCCTTGTAAAAGTATTATTGCTTACTTGGATAGGAATACTAAATTTGCTTGATTAGTAATTCTATTTTTTTATATATTAAAGATATTTTGAATGCACCCTTCACTTTACTTAACCAATTGCATATTGGAGTCTCTCTTGTAGGTGGCACCATTTTTCTAACCCTCTATTTTCTAAGGATTTGAAGTGATTAACGCTCTACTTGGAGATTATGAGTATCTAGGTTGTGTTCGACAACACAGGTATTCCAACAGAGGATGAACACGTTTAGTAACCACTCACACAACCAGATCAAAGATCAACACACCGATGTTTTGACATGGTAAAACCCCTACGGGGAAACATCCACCGCCCCAACCAAGGAAGCCACTTGGAGCAGTTTAATAATGCAAAAGAAAAATATTACAGATATATTTGACAAGAGAGTTTCTCATAATCAATCATCAACGAATGACCCTCCATGCTCTTTAAATAGAGATCATGGACCAATCGAGTGTTAAGACACAAATCAATGGTCATTAAGATTGAGGAGAATATGAATCGTTGGATCACTCTATGTCAGGAACACATCTTGACCATCAAATTTCCTAACTACAAATGCATACTAATGGATACTAAAGAAACACACTTTTACCTAACGACACATTAGAACAAGTAGATCTTAACTAAATCCTAAGTGTCTAATTATCCTAACATCCCCCCTTAAGAACAACTTGGGATAGGATTGAATATTTACAGTAGTGACACAATAGGATAAGGAAGGAGGCATTAGAGCCTATCCCCCCTTAATGACAACTTCATGAACTCCTAACATAGATCGAATTTTGGAAAACTTCGCTTCTGTAAGAGACTTTGTCAAAATGTCTGCAACTTGATCTTCTGTAGGGAAAAAGAGCATTTCAATAAATTGATCATGAATGAGCTTTCTGATGAAGTGGATGTGTATATCTATGTGTTTGTTTCATTTATGTTGAATTGGGTCTTTGGAAAGCTCTGATTGTCGCACCAAAGGATGGTTAGATGTTGTTGCTGGAATCCAAACTCTGAAAGAATCTGTCGAAGCCATAAGGTTTCCTCACTTGAATTTACCACTGCTCAGTATTCTACTTCTACTGAAGAAAGTGCAATATCCTATTGTTTCTTACAGTCCCAATTGACAGGTCCTGAACCAAGTCTAAAAACATAGCCTGCAGTAAAATTTCGATCATCAGGGCCGTCGACCCAATCTGATTCAGTGAAACCAACCAATAAAGGAGTCCCCCTTGAACTGTAATGTATCCCAAAATAAACTGTAGCATGGATATAAAAAAGTATCCTTTTATCTGCTTTCCAATTAATTTCATGGGGTGTTTGCATATAACAGGAAACAAGACCAAAAAAAAGGGAAGATCAAGACGGGTATGAGTCAAGTATAAGAGGCTACCAACTAACCAATGGTACAAAGTAGCATCAACTTCGAGAGAAGTACAAGTGGTAGGAAGCCTGACTCCAAGATGGAAGGGAGAAGGGGCTGGTTTACAATCATCCATGTGAAAGTGACGAAGAAGGTCACAAGCATACTTAGACTGGGAAAGAAAAATTCCTTCATTGTTTTGCAAAACTTGGAGGCCAAGGAAATAGTGAAAAAATCCTAAGTCTGTCATTTCAAATTTCTTCTTAAGGCTGGTTTTCACATGGTTTAAAAGTTTTGAGTCACTACCATTAAGGACAAGGTCATCAACATAAAGGACAAGGAGTATGATATGGCTTCCTACTTTATTGGTATAGACATTAGAATCAGAACGACATCTAGAGAATCTAGTGGCAATAAGAAAGTTGTCCATTTTGGCATACCAAGCTCAGGGATCTTGCTTAAGACCATAAAGATATTTCTTAAGGTGACAAACAAGGCTAGAGTCTTTCTGAACATATCCAAGAGGTTGTTCCATGCATATTTATTCTTTCAAATATCCATGCAAGAAGGTGGATTTAACATCCATCTGATGGACCTCCCATATATGTGAGGAAACAAGGGAAAGAACAAGGCAGATGGAATTCATTTTGGCTATAGGGGAAAAGGTTTCATTATAGTCAATTCCTTCAACTTGGGAAAATACTTTGGAAACTAGTCGAGCCTCGTGTCTTTCAACACTTCCATCTGATGCATACTTAGTTCTATAGACCCATTTGCATTTTACAATTTTTCTTCCTTTTGGAAGAGATGCAAGATCCCAAGTATCGTTTGCCATTAAATAACGATACTCTTCATTCATTATTGTATCCCAATCTGGATGACTTGAAGCTTCTGCAAATGTCTCTGGATCATGAGTCTCTGAAACTTGAGCCAAAAGAGAAGAGGCTAGATGGAACTAAGAACATGTTTGATGTTGATCTGAAGGATCACCGACAAGATCACCCAATGATTCTCATTTTGAACAGACCTATCTAAGAAGCAGTGGAGATGGAACTGGTGTTGGTTCAGGTTCAAAGGGCTCATCTGGAGGAAGGTGAGCAGGCGGAGGTGGATTTTCATCCTCACTGTCATCATCTGAAGAAGAAACCAAAACATTAGAAGGCACAAACATCGAAGAAGGCTTGCAAGCTGAAGAAGGCACAAATATTGAATTAGGCTCGCAGGCCAAAGAAGGAACAAACGTTGAATTAGGCTCGCAGGCCAAGAGATTTTCATCAAATTTAACATCTCTTCTAATAATAATTTCATTACATTGTGGTTAAATAAGTCTATAACCTTTGACATCTTCAGAATAACCAAAAAATATGCACTTCTCACTTTTAGGCTGCAATGCTTTCCTTTTCTCATCAGGAATGTGAGCCCATGCTATACTTCCAAATACATGGAAGTGACTTCATCTGGTTTAAGTTTAGTCCAAGCTTCTTTCGGTGTTATATTTTTAAGATCCTTTGTGGGAGTGCGATTTACTATGTAATTTGCACAGTTGATGGCTTCCACCCAATACTTTAGACTTAATCCCTTATATTGGATCATACAATTAACCATTTCTTTTAATGTGTGGTTCTTTCTCTCAACAACATCATTTTTTTGTGGTGTATATGGAATAGTGTGTTTCATTTGGATGCCATGTGTAGTGCAGTAACTTGTAAAAATATTGTTCACATATTCGCCTCCATTATTTGTTCTTAACCTTTGAATTTGATGTCCAGATTGCTTTTCTACAAGGACCTTGTAGGCCAAAAAATTGTCAAAATCTTCACTCTTAAGTTTTAAGAAGTATATCCAAGTACGTCTGGAAAATTCATCAATGGAAGTTAAGAAATAATTGCACCCAGAAAAAGAAGGAGAATAAAGTGGACCACAAAAGTCACTTTGAACAAGATGAAAAGGGCCCGAGGCGTGCTAAGAGGCACATTTGTCAAAATTGTCCCGATGATGTTTGTTGAGAACACAACCGGCACAAACACCATCTCTGCATGAAACAAGAGGAAGAATAGTCACCATATGTTGATTACATAGTTTTTCCAATGAGCAATAGTTTAGATGACCAAATTGCTCATGCCAAACTTTGCTCAAGTCATCGTTATGAGAAACAAAAACTGATGAAAAATATGATGACCCAAAGTTGTCAAACTTGTACAACCTGGTAATATCATCAACAATTCCAGTTGCAAGAACATGCTTAGTATATTTTAGATCCTTGATTACAACTTGGTGAGGTGAAAACTCTACGGTTTTACCTTCACCTGAATAAGTGATTTGATATACTGATAGTTACAAGAAAGACTTGGAACACATAATGCATCATTAAAATGACCATTTTCAACTTGAATTGTTCCAGATCCTTCAGCACTAAGAGATCTATCATCACCAACAAATATTTTCTTGGTGTAACATTCATTTAGATCAGAAAATATGTCTCTATCCTTATCAATATAATAAGATTTAGATCAGAAAATATGTCTCTATCCTTATCAATATAATAAGATGCTCTGAAATCAATAAGCCACTAATCAGAAGAAGAAGTAGAAGTTGTATTGAAGGAGAAACCATAAGCATAAAGTGCATGTCCAGGAGAAGAAGAAGAAGAAGTATAATCAATAATGATGTTGTGCTTTTTCATCAATGCTTCTAAAGTTGTCATCTTCTTGAAACATTTGGACTCATCATGACCATCTTTATCAAAAAAGTTTCAATGTATTTCAGTCTTCTTATTTTTATATTTTTCTCCTTTGTCACCATTAGGAGAGGAAGTTGTATGAGTGGGTTTGGGACCCTTATATTGCTTGTTGTTGTGGCGAGGATGTTTCTTCTTGGGATTCTTGGGTTTATCTTTATGATGGACAACTAAGGCTTTGTTGGAGGTACATATAGTGTTGATCACTCCAAGTTGTACAAGCTTATATTTCTCTCTAATCAAAGCATCACAAAAGTTCTCAAGAGTGGGTTTTACATAAGTTGTTCGTAGAGCCTCTTGCATGGAATAAACGGTAGATACAAATGCAGAATATGCACTACCTAGTTTAGAAATAATAAGATAGATCCAAAGATCTTCATCTATCTTTATCTTACATTCTTCACATAAAGTTATGAGTGATTTAAACTTAGATAGATAATATTCAACGCAAGAAAAATCACTTGGACTTAAAGTCAGTACTTTATTTTCTAACTGTTGTGCTAGAATAATAATGTGTTTACCAAACATAGATTCAATCTTTTCCCAAGCTTCTTTGGGTTTATCAATTGATTGAAGGTGGAACCTGAAATCAAGAGAGATGGACATTCTGATTAATCCACGTGCTTCGCCATTCCTATTATCCCATTTTACTTTCTTATCAGCATCAGTGGGTGTTGTTTCCTTTTCCAAGGTACAAGCCTTTACTTCTTAATAAATCCTCCATATGAGATTTCCATTGGAAGTAGTTGGTGCTAGCAAGAAAAATATTATTTGAATAATCCATATTAAATATGTAGATAATAGCGATTTAAAAACTAAAACTGATGATCTAGATGGAAATATCTCGAAAAATTAGGCAGTTTTAAAAAAACGGCACTAAAAATAGACATCGGATGTGAAAGTTATGCCCTTTTAAAAAATGCAAAAACGGTAATCAAAGGGCCACGTGATGGTGTAAGTTGTTTTATGCAGTGACCCACTTTTATAAAGAGAAGTGGGGATCACTTTTACAATGAAGTTACTTTATAAAAGAAAAGTTGCATGCAAACTAAATAACTCTCAAATAAAATATTAAAGCTACTTATAGTGATTCACTTTTATACTTTAAGTGAAATACACTTTACAATTTAAGCATGAACTTATTTTTTTCTTAAAGTAACAAAAAGAGAGACTTGAACTCAAGACCTCTTACTTAATAAGGAAAATTTTAACCAAATGGGCTAGCAAAACATATTATATTGTTTTGCAAAAGGATTGCAGTTGTTGTTGTTGTTGTGGAAGATAGCCTTGGGAACGTGCTAAAAAAAATTTATTTTTGCACAAGGAAAAAATTTCGCTTATTGATGACAACAAGGGTTAGATCTCGGTTAGCTTACCCAGAAGATGCACATTTTCCTATCTGTTTCTGATTTGCCAAGATTGCACAAGGAGCAGGGAAAAGAGAATACACAGACCTAAAAGAGTAGCAACCCAGAAACAAATAATATAAAACCAAAATAAAACCAAAATAATACTTTGCAAAGATTTTAAAAAATGTGTATTGAGGCTTTATACCTCCGGATCTGACTGAAATGGTCGTATCTTGGGCAAACGAAAACATTTTCAAGTGAAATGAAAAGTGTTCTTGACTGAAACGAGTGCTACAAACGCAATGTAATAATCCTCTAAGCCCAGAAAGTTATGAAAATGACAGAAAATGGAGATGAGGAAAATCGTCTTCATGCTCTCGATCTACAACAAGAGCGGGTCTTCAAACAGGATCTGATAACATGTTTGAAAACACAGTTATTCCAACAGAGGAAAAACACCTTCAGTAACCACTCACACAACTAGATCAAAGATCAACACACCGACGTTTTGAAGTGGTAAAACCCCTACGGGGAAACATCCACGGCTCCAGCCAACGCGGCCACTTGGAGCAGTGTATTAATGCAAAAGAAAAAGATTATAGACAGATTTTACAAGAGATTTTCTCACAATTGATCATAAACAAATGACCCTCCATTCTCTTCAAATAGAGATCATGTGCCAATTGAGTGTTAAAACATGGATCAATGGTTGTTAAGATCGAGGAGAATATGAACCGTCGGATCACTCTATGTTGGGAACATATCGTAACTATCAGATTTCCTAACTACAAATGCATACCAATGCATACTAAAGAAACACACTAAGAAACACACTTTTACCTAATGACACATTAGACCAAGTAGATCTTAACTAACTCCTAAGTGTCTAAATATCCTAACAAGTTGATTCTTCCATTCTTTCAAGGAATTTGAAGAAGATCCCTCCACATTTCACCAAAGAAGGACCCCATCACCCAAATACATTTCAAGCACAAGCTTGCCTTCTTCTCTTCTCTCTTAAATTTCTAAAATAAAATCATTTGGTTGTTTTCTTGCATGTTATCATAGATCTAGGTTTGATATATAGATTACATTTAGTGTCTATTGTTGCATGTTTTTATTTAATATTTTTAAGAAGAAAAGTGAATTAGCTCTCATTGTTAAATCTTGCTATTTAGTAGTTTTTGCTTGTTGTTTTAGGACAATAAACAAAAACAACTAAAAGAGTTTCGTTTAGTTTCCTTAAGTTGTCAAAAAATCCTAAAAAATTCCCTTTTTTTTCATCTAAAAGGATCTAAAAATTTTGAGCTTAGGTCTTACCTTATCAATTTACTTTCTCAAATTGATTTTTAGCATATTCTAATAAACTTATTTGCTGATTTTTAGCAAGTCTGCGATAAAACAAGGGGACACTCTGGCGAATTTTGGGCTAAACTAAAGAAAATTGAACCCAAGAGTGTACCTTTGAAGACCGAGACCAATAAAAAACATTTTTAAAAGCTTTTCTTTCATTTTCAATCCATTCTATAAGGATCCAAAAATATCCAAAAGAAGAAAAAGAGAACAAGATTCTCATTGTAATAGGAATCAATAAAAGTGGGCCTCATAGTGTCCAGTTTCTTCTCCCCCTTTAGGGAATTGGTGTGGTGGTGTTGGTTGATTTCTTTTCTTTGTTTACTTTACTTCTATCATAATATCTAAAGATAAAACTAAAAGGAAAATCAATCATTCTATCTTAATCACAACACATAGCTTAGTTTCTTTTGGGAAGTAAAATTTAATTGTTAGATTAGTTTCCTTTTGCTGCAATCTTTCAATTTCAGTTTTGCATTTCGATTTTTTTGAAAATAAACCCATCCCCTCATGTCCTATGCAAAGAGGATGGATAGTGTGGACAATAGTAATTAAAAAATATTTACTTTTATGCATTTTCAAGTTGGAAAATAAACCAATCCCCTCATCTCCTCTCCAAAGAGGCTAGTCAGCGTGGATTTAGTAATTAACACAACATTTCATTTTCTGCAATTTATTTCACGCAATTTTATTTTATTATTTAAATAAACCTTCCCCTCATCTCCTCGGTGTATTCTTTGAACCCTTGCAATCCTATCTCGATCATGGGAACTCATCAGAACTAGGGTTGGCTAGTGCATAGTATTTTAATAGGACAATCTCAAAAGGTGTTATCTCAATGTTAGGGAAATCACATGTAGGGAGTGTGTGAAGTTAGACGAGAAATTTGAGATCTAGGGTTTCCCCATGTTGGACCACCGACACCTTCATTGAACTTGTTGGTGAAGCCTTTGGGGCTTCGGCAACTTCCCCGCATATTTCCAACCAAAGAGATAGCCTCTCGAGAGGCCACACATTAGTTTAGTTGGTTTTTCAAGCAATTTGCAATAAATTTCAATCCAACATTAATAGAACTTTAAAATTATCAAAGACAATACCCATGGGGTAATTTACACCTTCAACAACAATTTTCACTATCTCATTGGCATTGGTCTCAACTTTTCATACTAAGAAGCCATTTCCTTCAAAATTTTCATTTTCCAAAGCACCTCTTTATTTCATTTGAAGTATCTCTAATTGTTCATGGTTATTTCACTTGCAATCACCAATATCCTTTAAATATATCTTGTGCAAGTATTTCCTTATTGAATATATCTTCATGAGTCTTTTACTTCAATGAATGTATGAATGGTATATGATGCTAGTGTTGATTTACTTTTGTTGTAATTGTCTTTACTGCAATAAACCCCTAGATTTACTCTTTTGTACTTGGACTAGTTTAAAGATTTAGTATTTTTGTTAGGGATTGTTATCCCCATTTTTTCGTTAACTAAGGAGATGATGTCTCGAGGCCCTCAGGTTGCAGATACAGAGTGATAAGAGACTACATGACCAGCAATACCCTTTGCACAGATGGAAAACCCACTCAACACCACATATGGTCACAAGTTTACAGATAGAATCCACCACACCAGTTGGCTTCTGGAAGGTAGTGGGCCTTGCTCCATGAGGTAAAATTTAGTATTATGGTAAGCATCATTTCAATACCTGAGCCATTTGATTATGGTGTATCTTAGATTTCTCTAGATTTCATGATATGTGCTTGGACATTATGCCTTTTTCCCTACTTCACCTTGGTGGTTGACATTGTGCCTTAGTAAGTGGTCTTCTTTGGGAATGGGTTTTTTTGTTGGGAAATCCCTTAATGATCCATCATACCATTCCCGACCATACTTACCATTTTCCATCATTTCCCCCCTATGTTTCCTTATCTATTGGGATTTTAGGGTGTATTGACCCAATAAATGGTTGCCCTTCATTCTATGGGAAGAAGGGGATAAAGGCCCAGAGGGGTTGGTGTTGGGTAAAAGATAAAATCCATATTTGAGCCTTTCATATGATTCACCAAGGGATCACCCAAGAAAGCAATAAAATGCTTATATTTGAATAAAAGGGGACCCATAATATAAAAAACAAATGTCTGAAAGGTAGATTGAAGGATAGGAGGTCTCATCACAAGCCAACCTATCACATCCATGGATATCTAGTGGGACTACATTGTCATTATCTGGTCACCAAACCAGGGCAATGACTCTTAGTTGCATGGTTGAGAGAAATGGGGTCTCATCACGAGCCAACCTTCTCATTTCCATTAGGAATTTGTGGGTGAAATTACCACCATATGGTCACCATGCGAGGGAAGTGACCTTAAACCTCTCCTTGTTCTAAAGAAAATACAAAGAAAGAAAAATAAAAGGAAAATGTTGGGCTTGGAAAAAGTGCATTGCGGATGAAGGTACCACAAGCCCTCTACAAAGGCACCCATGAATGAGACACTACGACCCCTAGTATGTCATGATCTCTATGCCCATTGAGTCTTGACCCCATCCACCTCACACAATTTACATGTCTTAGAGAGGGACCTCTTGGAGGCTCTCCTTGACCTAGGGCAAGATCTACCCAATAGGACACCTCGTGACCCCTCCCATACTTAAGCTTGATAAGTCGCATACTGTCTTCGAGATGTTAATTGTTTGATATAGTAATCTTTGATGCACATGCTTAGATGGATTATTTATTGATTGGATCCACTTATCATGATGTTATGACTTGCGATCCTTGGAGGGCGTGTTCATTTGTCTTTGCGGGACCTAGCTGGTGGACAGTTTTGGGAGAACAAGACTAGCTTGGGCTTCCATGGGGCTACAAGCCCACAGGTTGGATGTTAGGGGCCTGCATGCCAAATGAGAGAAAGATAACTTGAACGACCTTGATGATGACTTGGACGACCTGGCCCACCCATTTCTTTCCAAAAGATTTTCCCAGAAGGGGAAAAACGTCGCATTTGTTAGCATGATGTCATGACTATGGGAGCTAGGGCTTGGTGGTGAAGTGCCACTCATTTTCACTTGAACATTTTGATGAGAAGAGGGTATTCACCATGATGAGATCACCTATATGCTTGACACGTGGCCTTTGGAGGCCCTTCCATACTTCTCCAACACCAACGTCCTCCTCAAAGTGGCAAAATGTCCCCTAAAGGGCTGATGTCATCCTAGATTAGGGTTTAATTTGTGCAAAAGATGAAATTTTAAGTGAATTGTTTACTATTATTATGTTAAGGGGGGAAGATTAGGGTTGTTGACCCCTAATCTTGTGTTTTACTCCTTACTTTTTCGACAAGCCATGTTGGCTAATTTTTGTATAAATAGAGATCATAAGATCTCATTTTGAATCAGAACTTTCCTCTCACAAGAGGTTTTGGTCTGAACTTTTCGGGCTCCGTAGATATATTAGCTCTTGTGCACTTGTGTATCGCTGATTTATGAATGGTTTTTAGAAGAAGTCCTAGGGATAGCTTTGGATGATGCTTTCTAGCTCTTGTGGTGAATTGTCTTAGCATTTCTCTTGGTATTGGTATGGTTTTTACTCTCTTGATATCATTTATTTCAAGTCAAGTTGTGTTATGCTAGGAGATAGGTGGGAAGTATAAGTTAATACACCCCCACCATAGTATTCACCATTTTTTCTTGCTTCATCTCATTGATTAAGGATTTGTTAAGAGAAGTATAAGGGCATACACTCTCTTAGGTTAAACCCTAGCTTAGAGAAACTTTCCTTGGGAAGTAAAAGGGCTTACACTCCCAAGGAGGTATCTTCTCTAAGCTCCTTGTGACTCTATTAACCCAATATTAAAGGCACTAGTCATTGATTTGTTGCATTGGAGATATAAAATTATTGCATTGGGAAACATGAATTTCAGTCATTTTTGTTGGAAGATTGGTTGTTGTCATTGATGTCAACCCAAGATGGGTTTTGGACCACAAGATTGATGAAGTTATTTGGAAATGAAGGAAAATGAACATGCAGATAAAACACCCATGGATGGATAATATACATCATGTTTTTTCCAGTGGTATGTGGCACGTCACGTGGATCCTCATGGTTGAGGAGAAATGAATTTTTGAAGATGACAAAGTGAATTGTACATGTAGGCCTTGAATATAATTAAAGAAAAGAATTACAAAATAAGAAAGTGTCAGGCCGGCCCTAATGTTAAAAGGAAGTGACATAAATGGTATAAATAAACATCATTATACATTCATTTGATACAAGTCGAATTTCAGAGAGAAGAAGAAGTAAAAGA
>ML838967.1:16199-43642 GCA_009831015.1 Picea engelmannii
CAGACAAGTGTTTACAACAGCCTTATCTTTTGTGCTAAGACTATTGTCTTTCCATCTTGAGTTTAGATAGTCAATTGCTAGACTTTCTCTTGAATTTATACTTGATCTTGAGCACATATTGAACATATTATAGTATAATTTTATTGCTTACACATAATTTCATCTATTGCTGCAAATTAGGGACAACAAGCTTAACTTGTTGATCCAATTAACATATATTGTTGAAAGGTGTGTTTTCTTGTGTCTCGGGCAGGTATAATCATCCGAAAAAGAACTATACTTGTGGGATAGCCTTTACTTGACTTACAAGGAATATATCCCTACTCTTCATTCCATTTAGACTTGACCTATAGGAGATTCACTTCCATCTATCTCCATATCCATCTCAATACCCCTAGGGTCATTGAGATCGCCTCCCTAGAGTGACCTAGTCACCCTTGAAGTGTGGGACCTACATTGAGGTGACATTAGGTGTAGGATTCCCATAGTTGTAGCACTTGTTCTACAGTTGGGTCGGGATTTTCCCAACATAAACGTGTGCTATAACATTTTGGCACCGTTTTCGGGGAAGATTTTGAATCTTCTTCGTACCCTAACGATACTTTGGTAAGCTATCCCAAAGCATTTCCCTTATCTTACATAGTGACTCCACCCAAGGGACGTTCCCTTTTCTCCCTCCTTCATGAGCTCATCTGGCGACTCCACCTTCCCAGAACCCAATTTTCCCTTTGTTTTCCCCTTTTCATCCTTTGATGATCCTTGAACTTATTTGGCGAGTCCATTGAGGTGTTATCCCAAGTAATGGAAACATGTCCCTGTGGTGCTTTCATGAAGCTTACAAAGCATTGGATCTCAAAGATATTGACATATATCCAAATAAGTGCCCAATTAACCAATTCGAACTTCTCCCAAAATTTGATGGTAATCCATTGACAACCATACCACATGTTGTTGAGTTTGTCAGATCCATCTCATTTTTTAGTGCACTACATGAGGATGTGTGCTTGCAGTTGTTTCTGCTATCCTTGGGGAAGGAACAGATAAGTTGTATTAGACATTCTTATAATCCAAGAAGCATATCTTCTTTGACGATCCTCATCAAGATTTCCTTAAGAATTGGGGACTAGAAGCTCAAAGTATTGAAGATATAGTTCAGGACTTGGAAGATTCCTTTTCAGGAGAAGGTTTTGACCTTGATCCTATTGAATTCTTAAGAGGAATGCTTATTCTAGAGTTTGTTGAAAAGACAATTGAAAAACAAGAAGTTGAAAACACCAATGAGGAAAATTTTGAACATCTCAAGCAAAACAGAGATGAAGATTCCCAGTTTTGTAAACATATAATGATACTTTTCCCTGATAAGGACTTTCTGGTTAAGTTTTGTCAGCAAAGAAAAGAGGATCTTGACGCCATCATAGATGATTATGAGAAAATTCCTACCCAAAATTTAGCTTCGGAAGTGATCACTTCATATTTTGGAACAAATTCATTATACGATGCTCTAACCAAGGAGTATGGATACCAAGAAGGCTTCCCTAGTGGTGATGAGAAACTCTTCATGTCTGAGGAACTCTATGAACTCGTCTTAGATCAAGATGGATATGGTGAGTTCTTTGAACCTTTTGAGGATGATGAAGACCCAGATGAAATACAACACCCAAATGAAGAGACATTAGTGTCCTTGCTCCTGCTTGGCGAAGATGATATCATTTAGGCTTGTTCTCCTCGTGCATATGAAGTTGAAGTATCTTCCCTTCCACTTGATAAGGATGTCTATACATCTTCTCCTCCTGCACATCAAGAAGAAAACATGATGAGTTACAATCCTTTTGGTAACTTTGATGATGCTTTGTTCCATGACTTTGGAAACGAAGAAAACTACCAAAAGGATCTTGATGAAGTTTTTCTTGCAGAAGGCTTGAACGAGACATTGTCCTATGTTGCCCAATCTTGTGAAGAAGTAATCATCTTCTATGATGCAAATGAAATCATGGAACAACCCCCAGATACAGTTGATGGTCACATTGATGATTTCATACAAATTGGGAGACACATATGGGATTTGGGTTGTTTCATTTTTTACGGAGATCCTATCTACGACATTTAAGGAACATCTCAGATAAAGGATACATAAATCATTTCTTCAGAGGACTTCTTTTTATAGCCAGACGATCCATATATGTGTCAACCCACTGATATGGTTATGAATTTGTTCCATCCATTCGAAGACGACCTGATGCAATGTTTTCAGGATTATTTTCAACCACCATACTTATATTTTGATAGATGCTAGGTCAGGGCCTGCCCAAAACATTTGAGGTCCATACTACCAAATGGAAGTACTTTCATGTTGAGACTTTGGGAAAATATTTGCAGACAAAGAAGAGACGTTTCCTGAGTCCAGCGGAGGATTTTTTCTCTAAGGTTGTTCCTTACCCTGTTTCCCCTTGTTTGGGAAATCATAGGGTTTTCTTTGGATCTCTTGTCCTTTCTCAGAATTTAGGGAGCAGTGATATTCTAAGTGAAGATGAAGATGAGCCATCGTCTATGTATGGTAGCCCCTTTCAAAGATGGATTGATCAGTCTTGTGGCTACACTTTTAGGTGGGATGTTAGGGATGATGGTTTCTTTTTCCAGAAAGATTTCCTCCCTCCCACTCATCTTCGTGTGTTTTATTTCATGATCGATTATATGCATTTTTATACTCATGATTATTATTTTCTTGACTTGTCTTTGATGTACTATATGATTAAGCATAGGGGGATATACTTTGATGAGATGATCAAATGGTTGCACTGGTTGTATGACTTTACCTGACATCATCTAGCATGTGATCTTCAGGGCTCCAAGGCCCCTGATAAGTAGGTAAGTCATTTTGATTACCTGCATTTGCATCTTGATTACTCATACTAGTTTATATGAATTTCATTTTTATTCTACTCTACTTGCATATTGATTTCATGCTTAGTTTAGAATTTATTGAAAAATGTCAAAATTTTATTTTTCTAGTTCAGTTGTTATATATTATGATCATATGAGAACAAGGATGAGTAGGCCATCCTGCACTTGACAGTTTGATGTTTACTTGAAGGAACGGGTCTACCAGGAGATACTGCGGTTCTCCTGCACTTTACGATGGGCACATGTCCCCAAGTAGGAGCCAGATGTTATCCCCATTTTGTGGATAACTAAGGAGATGATGTCTTGAGGCCCTCAGGTTGCATATATGGAGTGTCAAGAGACTACATGACCAACAATACCCTTTGCATAGATGGAAAACCCACTCACCACCACAGATGGTCACATGTTTACAGATGGCATCCACCACACCAGTTGGCTTCCGGAAGGTAGTGGGCCTTGCTCCATGAGGTACAAGTCAGTATTATCGTAAGCATCATTTCAATACCTAAGTCATTTGATTATGCTGTATCTTAGATTTCTCTAGATTTCATTATATGTGCTTGGACATTATTCCTTTTTCCTTGCTTCACCTTGGTGGTTGACATTGTTCCCTAGTAAGTGGTCTTATTTGGGAAAGAGTTTGCTGCTGGGAAATCCCTTAATGATCCATTGTACCATTCCCGACCATACTTACCATTTTCCATCATTTTTCCCTTATGTTTCCTCATCTCTTGGGATTTTAGGGTGTATTGACCCAAGAAGGAGGTGTCCCTCATTCTATGTGAAGAAGGGGATAAAGGTCCAGAGGGGTTGGTGTTGGGTAAAAGATAAAATCCATATATGAACCTTCCATATGCTACGCCTAGGGATCACCCATGAAAGAAATAAACACTTATCTTTGAATAAAAGGGGATCCATAATATAACAAAGAAATGTTTGAAAGGTAGATTGAAGGATAATAGGTCTCATCACGAGGTGACCTATCATGTCCATGGATATCTAGTGGTATGACATTTTCATTATCGGGTCACCAAACCAGGGCAGTGACTCTTAGTTGCATGGCTGAGAGAAAGGGGGTCTCATCATGAGCCAACCTTCTCATTTCCATTAGGATTTTGTGGGTGACATTACCACCATCTAGTCACCATGCCACGACAGTGACCTTCAACCTCTCCTTCTGATAAATAAAGTATAAAGGAAGAATATAAAAGGAAAATGATGGGCTTGGAAAAAGTGCATTGCGGACGAAGGTACCACACACCCTCTACAAAGGCACCCATGAATGAGACACTATGACCCCTAGTATGTCATGAGCTCTATGCCCATTGAGTATTGACCCCATCCACCTCATACACTTTACATGGCTTAGAGAGGGACCTCTTGGAGGCTCTCCTTGACCTAGGGAAATATATACCCAATAAGAAACCTCGTCAACCCTCCCATACTTAAGCTTGACAAGTCACATAGTGTCTTCGAGTTGTTAATTGTTTGATATAGTAATATTTGATGCACATACTTAGATGGATTATTTATTGATTGGACCCACTTATCATGATGTTATTACTTGAGATCCTTGGAGGGCATGTTCATTTGTCTTTGCAGGACCTAGCTGGTGGACAATTTTGGGAGAAAAAGACTAGCTTAGTCTTCCATGGGGCTACAAGCCCACAGGTTGGATGTCAGGGGCCCACATGCTAGATAAGAGAAATATAACTTGAAGGTCCTTGCTGATGACTTGGACGACCTGGCCCACCCATTTCTTGCTAAACGATTTTCCTAGGAGGGGAAAAACGTCCCATTTTTTAGCATGACGTCATGACTATGGGGACTAGGGCTTGGTGGTGAGGTTCCACTCCTTTTCACTTGAACGTTTTGAGGAGAAGAGGGTCTTCACCATGATGATATCACTTATTTTCTTGGCACACGGCCTTTGGAGGCCCTTCCATACTTCTCCAACACCAATGTCCTCCTCAAAGTGGAAAAAATTCCCCTAAAGGGGTGACGTCATCCTAGATTAGGGTTTAATTTGTGTAAAAGATGAAATTTAAAGTGAATTGTTTAATATTATTGTGTTAAAGGGTAAATATTAGGGTTTTTGACCCCTAATATTGTGTTTTACTCCTTATTTTTTGGACAAGCCATGTTGGCTATTTTTTGTATAAATAAAGATCATAAGATCTCATTTTGAATCAGAACTTTCCTCTCACAAGAGGTTTTGGTCTGAAATTTTCGGCCTCCTTATCTATTTTATCTCTTGTGCACTTGTGTATGGCTGATTTTATGAATGGTTCTTGGAAGAAGTCCTAGGGATAGCTTTGGATGATGCTTTCTAGCTCTGGTGGTGAATTGTCTTAGCATTTCTATTGGTATTGGTATGTTTTTTACTCTCTTGATATCATTTATTTCAAGTCAAGTTGTGTTATTATAGGAGCTAGGTGGGAAGTAAAAGGTAATACACCCCCACCATATTCTTCACCATTTTTTCTTGCTTCATCTCATTGATTAAGGGTTTGTTAAGAGAAGTATAAGGACATACACCCTCTTAGCTTAAACCCTAACTTAGAGAAACTTGCCTTGGGAAGTAAAAGGGCTTACACCACCAAGGAGGTAGCTTATCTAAGATCCTTGTGACTCCATTAACCCAATAGTAAAGGCACTAGTCATTGATTTTCTGCATTCGAGATATAAAATTATTGCACTGGGAAACATGAATTTCGGTCATGTTTGCTTCTTGCTAAGTGGATTTTTTTCCTTATGCCTTGGACACCTCACAACCACCAAGGAATCCACATCTAGGGGATACTTATTGTTTTTTTTTTAAATTTTGTATCTTTAGCAATTAGGGCTTCAGAAACCCTAACATACTTGGTTTAATAACTCTCTATCAACCATTGGTTTTTGCTCAAAGTTTGGACATTTACTCTCCTTGTCCTAGTGCACTTTTTGGAAAAGTTTGGGGGGATTCTTGTGTCTGATTTTATTTCTGTAATAAATTGAATGTTACAGCCATAAGGCTGATATAATTGGTTGTAGACAAGTGTTTTCAACAACCTTATCTTTTGTGCTAAGAGTATTGGCTTTCCATCTTGAATTTAGCTAGTCAATTGGTAGTCTTTCTCTTGCATTTTATACTTGATATTGAGCACATATTGAGTAGATTATAGTATATTGTTTTTGCTGATACATAATTTCATCTATTAAATAAAATTAGGTACAATAAGCTTAACTTTCATATCCAACTAACATATATTGTTTCAAGGTGTGTTTTCTTGTGTCTCGGGCAGGTACAATCATCCGAAAAAGTACTATACTTGTGGGGAAACCTTTACCTAACTTACAAGGAATCTCTCCCTACCCTTCATTCCATTTATAATTGACCTATAGGGGCTTCACTTCCATCTTTATCTATCTCCTTCTCAATCTCCCTAGGGTCATCGAGATCACCTCCCTAGAGTGACCTAGTCACCCTTGAAGTGTGGGGCCTACATCGAGGTGACATTGGGTGTAGGATTCCCATAGTTGTAGCATTTGTTTCGTGGTTGGTGTTGGGCACTAAAGATGTCCTAAAAAAAAACTTAGTCTAACATTAATTTATCAACCGAGGATTCGTATTTTCTCTCAAGAATGCCAACAAAGTCTATATAGATAGTCATAGAGGTTTAGATCATGTAGATAATTCAATTAGAGCAAATCTAAGTCTATCTAAATTAATGCAATAATCAAGTTCTTCACGCATTCATTAAAAACTCTGAAACTAATAACTCACTCAACATAATTGTAATCTAAACAATAACACACCATGAATCAAAGCATCAATCAATTTACTGAATTCATTTATCTAAGAAACAAAAATTTAATTTGCGAAAACACTTAATGAATCAATCTCTCAATGATTAATGAATCTACTGGAAAGGAACAAAAATCTACTGAGTATTTAAGAAGGAACAACAAATGTGAATTTAACGAAAGGAACAACAAATGTGAATTTAATGAAAGGAACATCAAATGCAAATTTAAATGAGAGGATTTCACAATCAATAAATTAACAACAAATGGAAATGGAACAACAATCGATAATATCCAAATAGAACATCTATTCTCTGCAAATGGAACAACATAACCAATTCATAAAAGAATCAACACATTAATTGGTTTATCTTAACTGTTAAAAGGAAATTCAAATCACAAAGCTATAACATAATTGATACGACTGCAGATGAGATAGTAACTCCTTTAGACTGGGCCCACGGTCTTTAGAAGATACTGCTACGAAAAACTCAGTACGCGGGAATGATCAAAACACTTGAAGCTTTCATTAATTCCATAACTGATAAATCATTTACAATGGATTGTTGTACAGAATGTCAACAATTAAGAGACCTGAATGCTTGGTTAAATTCCTGAATTTTTCTCTATCTTTCATTGTCCTTTATATATTACAATGGGATGAGTAAATTAATCTATCCTGATGATCGAGAGATTCTCAGGATTTCTTTTACTATTTATGAAGATTGCAAGATAAAAAGTCAATCTTCCTTTGAACCGTGTTGTGCCTGATTTCTTCGATCTTCAATGGCCTGTGGATCTTCATAATATTCGTAATTATCTTTAGTTAACAACAATTGTCCATTTCTGCATAAAATCAAAACAATTCAAACCAAAGTTCATAAAATATCTAATATCATTTAATATTATTTCCTAAGAGATTTTTAACCATTTTCTTTATAACTACTTCAAATTAATAGAAAATTCAACAAAGAACATATCAAAAATCAAAGTAACAAGGATAATATTTATACCTTTTTCTCAACCCAACACACCCCCCAACTTACCTTGTTGCATGTCATCATGCAACAAGAGAGTTTATATGCAAAGCAGTGATACTGAAGGGTGGAGAGGTCTCTTCTCTAGGTCTTCGGAACCCATGCTTACCTTTAAACTCTTCAAAAGAAACATCTTCCCTTTTCTTATGAATTTCATAAACACTTTGATAACCCTATGGAGGATACCAAATAATGGGAGGACTGTACCTGCATCCAATCCAAGAAATCCCTTCATCCATGATCATTTTGGCATACCTCTCTAACCTGAGAGCAGCTTCTTGAAAATTTATAAATCCAAATGGTTCCCTGTTCTTGACTTCATTTGAAGAGACATTCCATCCTAATTTAGTAGCAGAAAGGGATTCTTATTTAATCTCTCCAAAATACTGTAGACCTGAATGTACAACATGTCTATGGATGGGAGCAAAATATTCCACAACCTTCTCCCTCTTCATGAATTCTCTATGTTGCATAATGGTATCAAAGGATTTATGAGGTTCCCATATGATCCATAGGTCTAGTCCATTCTCCCTTTTCATGAATACCTTATGTGCTTTATCCCACATTATTTGATTTTTGGCAAAAGACAAGAAGGCCTGAAACTGGATATCCCCAATGAAAGGATTGAGATTCTCTTTTCTATTTTCCTCTAGGATGAAATTGTGAAGATATAGTTCACACAAAAAGTATTGTACTCCATCCTCTTGTTCTTTAAAACATGAAACAAAATTAGAAACAATGGTGAAATCAGAAGGTGTGCCTGCCCTAATATCTTTTACTTTTAATAACAGATAATGTTCTAATAGAAATAGGGCATAATTAGTAGCAGGGGCTCTGCAAGCTAATATATCAGAATAAATAGAGAAAATTTCTTTGATTTTCTCCAAAGCTCCATCAAGCTGGCCCTATACCTTCTTCACCTTTTCTTTAGCTTTGTTGAGATCAACAAAAGTCTCATTCTCAGTTGTTGACATGGCTCGAAGTTGTCTGACAACTTTCTGATGTTCTGACAGTGTTACCATTTCACTTCTACATTGAGTTAGGGTTTGTTGGGATTGTTCTAGTTCTGCTTCCAACCTTTTAATAATGGCATCTTATTCAGGAGAGTGAAATACTTCTTAAGTCTAAACATTTGTTTCTATTGTTGTTGGAGCCTCTGTCTGAGTTTCTATTTCAACTGTTTCCAAAGGAGCATGAAATTTTGTTTGTGTTTCAGTAGAATTGGTGTGAACTGTCCTTATGGGAAGTGGATTTCTCCCATGTACTCTAGACCTCTTAGATTTTATCTTCTCATGGGATTTGTTAGATTGTTCCAGCTATTTCTTAAGTTGTCTAATTATTTCTTTCAATCTGCCAACTTTTTGTTTTAATACTTTTATTTTCTTAACCCTTTTCCTCAATGTCTTGTTTTCATGTTCTAATTTTCTGATTTTGTTATTACCTTTTCATGTTGTTTCTTTCTCTCCATGGGGAATTTCAAGGTCTTCGCCACCTTTATCAACTGGTAACTGATTTATTGTATCTTCTGGGTTCTCTGGTTTCTCTAAAGGATTGTTCCCATCGAACTGGGGTTCTGGTTGTTATGTTCCCTCATGAGATGGCATCTCCATATCAGGAAGATCATGAATAGGGTATGAATGAGAAGAAGTTGGATCTTGGGGAGTTCCTGACCTGTCTATATCTTCAGTAAGTGATATCCCTAAATTTACCAATACTTGAGTCATCTCCTCTTCATAACTTCCAAAGAAATCATCCTGCTTTCCTACACATCTTTCATGTGATGGTTGTTATGTTTGTACAGTTTCCTGGGTCCATTCAGGTTGTGTTGTCTCTTTACCCTTTCTTCTTTTTACAGTGGAGGTTTTAGGAACATAAATTGTTCTCTGTCTCTTATTCTTTGATGTTCCTACCTAGATGCTCTGAGTTTCTTCCAACTGAGTGAGGTCTGCTTCCATTTCAGGTTAGGGTACTAGAATTTGGGCATTATCTCCTTTTCTCTGGGTTGCCTCAATTCCTTGTGGGGGAATTCCATGGTGGACTTCAGGTTGCTCAATTTGTAGGGGCCTATCAGTCTCAATTAAGTCTCCCCAAGTTATTTGTGTATGGTTTAAGGCCTTGTTTACTATCAATTTTACTAATCCATGATGACTAATTACATTGGCAAGGTCTTTGGCTTTTTGGGTTCTTCCAGCGACTTCATGCAACATGGTATTAAAAAAGAATGGTAAATTTATCACTAACCGTTGTTTTAGTACTTCCAGCAGTTTGAGGTGGAGAGGTATTACCACTTTGTATCACCCGTCACATGTGATATATCTCTATACCATGCCTGTTACCTCCCTCCATGGTTCGCTAAGAGCAAAGGGGTTGAGGCCTTTCCCTTTTTTGTCAACTTCTTCCCCTAGTTCTGTGAAGGACTCCATAGCCTCCTTGAGTGTTGTGTATTTCCCGGTCCACTGTGTTCCTTCATTTCAGATGCCTATTACCTCAGCTATAATGGCATCGGTAACTAGTACTTGTATGCCTCAAACTACTGAGACTCCCTCCTGTAATTTTTGGAAGAATTCTAGCGCGACATTTATATCGAATCCCTGCAACCTGTTAAAGTATTGTGTCCATCCCTTGCTTGGTCAGTTATTTGTAGCAATGTAGGATCGCAGCGAATGCTTCGGCCTCCCATATATTTTGTAAAACAATTAGCACAACTATCGTTTCCAACTGCAAACTTAGTTAGACCATCCTGTGAGAAAAAATTACTAGAAATGGTAAAAATTACAGAACAATAATGTTATGCAGAAATATGAATTTTCCCATTAATTGTAATCATTATGGCCTATCAATAATTGTGCGGAATATCTGCCCCCTGATAAATGAAAAGGTCAAACTCAACCATCGATATGTGTGAATTGTTGGACACACCTACCACACTTAGAGGAGGAGGTGAATGAGTGTGGGGATCTTTTTCCCAAAACTTCCCTCTTACACAAAAACTCCTTAGTTAAAATTCAACATTTACTCATTACTCATTGTTTTCATTTATAATCAGTTAGATTTGAATACATATCAGCAACATATATCGGCAACATATCATCAACAAATCATCTCCACAAGGAACACAAAGAACACAAGATGTATGTACAATTTTTCTTTTTATTATGGACTTCAATCCGAGGTTTTTCAGCAACAACTGAATAGAGTACAAATTTACAAGAGCACCAGCTCTATATGAAAGTCTCAGCTTACATTCTCAGCACCAACTAAGATGAGTCAACAAAACTCAACAAATATCAATCTGTCAACATAAACAAGTGCATCAACCATGCACCAGCCTGTGACAAACAACCTGTAATCAACCTGTACCACAAAAAAGTGCATCCAACCATGTACCAAGTATAAACCAATCATGTGTAAAATAATAATCAACAATAAATCATCAATATGTACCAACATCATCAACTATACACCTCATGTATGTGCCAACTCTTCAACTGCTTGTCTCGACCATGACTAGTTTTGGATTAGTCAACAATCCCAACTTGAAATAATCATAACTTTGTACCTGTAATGAATAAAGATCTGAAACTGATAAACAATTTTTGTCAGTTTTTTTTTTTTCAATTCATCCAGATGGAACTTCTTGGAACCTCACATAAAAGGCATTATAGAAAAAATGGCATACCTTGTTGAATTCTAGCTTATTCTAGAGAGCGACCTTGTCGAGCATGGCCCACACAAAATATTCATTGAATTGATCTGAAACTATTACACAACATACTACAGCCTGTACCCTAACCAACACATTTGGTTTCACTGAATATGGATCTGTTATGAAGAATTTATGATGTTTTTACCCGAAACACATGTTTTTGACTAGTTTCAAGACTAGCCACAAACCCTATATTCCACGGAGTGTAACTCCAAAAATACAACGACCCACAAGTTGAATTTTTTACCACAGATACTTGGGTATTTTTTCTCAATGGAATAGAAATTTCACGGTCTGAATCATTATATAAAAACTGTTATAGCAAAAATGGTGAGATGACCTGTAAATAACATACCTTAGAAATCACCATCAAAAGAATTTATCCTTCCTTGCATTTTGGCCTTCTTTTATTCACCTTTCCTCATAATTTCGACTTAGATATACTTTGTTACCTCATACACATATATATATATTCAATATGCTCAAGTGTTATTAAAATGAGAGCGCCTTGCCTCTTATTTATACTCTCCAAGCAGTTTCCTTAAAAACATCTTCTAGGTCACTTGGCCCCACTTTCCTTATTTTAGGGTTAACCCACTTCTAATTTCTCCATTAAATTTATTATTTAAATATTTTCTTTTGTATTCACTTTGAATTATAGTACACTCATCACTTCACTTTATTATTTACCTTTTAAAATCCCTTAAACCACTTTGACTATTTTGACCTTTTGGGGCTTCTAGATGACATGTGAGGGTCCTCCAACTTCGTAAGGCCATAAATCTCAAACCGTGAGGAGTTATGTGACGTTACACATACCACCAGAAATGGCATGACATGTACTATCCATATAGAATAGTATTTTCTAAAAATATATCATAACTCATACTGTTACCCATCAAACAAACTTGGGTCCATTACCCAAACCTGGGGTCTCCAACTTCTCATGGACATAACTCTCTAACCATGAGGAGTTATGTGATGTTATACATACCACCGGAAATGGCATGAAAAGCACTATACATCTAGGATAGTTTCCTTGACAAATTCAATTTCCTTCATCTCATTATTCCACATACAAGCATGGGTCCTCCAACCATTCTTCTAGGATAACTCAATCCGCAAAGCGTCTTCCCGTGAGAGATTTCACCATAAGGGGACCACTTTGGAGTTAATCCATTTGTGCACCTTATCAATCATGATAAGACAATAATGAGAGCATGGGTCCTCCAACCATTCTTCTAGGATAACTCAATCTGCAAAGCGTCTTCCCGCGAGGGCTTTCAACATAAGGGGGCCGCTTTGGAGTTCATCCATTTGTGTACCTTATCAATCATGATAAGACAATAATGAGTCATCTATACATTTTTCCAACAATGCATCATATACCAATGAAACCACATCAATAGATCTTCATCATGTATCAATGACAATGCATTGATCAATCTTCATCATATTGATGACAACTCATTGATCCATCTTCATCTATGCATTCTCATCAAGGAAAATACATATTATATTACATCAATCATCAATCAATCAATCCTTTGAAATCAATCAATCACTTGACATCAATCAATGACATGATCCAACATGAACGTAATGATGGTAGTCAATGAAGTGAGGGATAATCATTACACTGTCGTCGTTGGGGGAACGACCGTTAATAACTTTCAAAGCATTTTAATGTTAAGCATGAACGATAATCACACCTTTTTGTGGAAAGTACAAGTTCAAAAAACAATTTTCAAATATGTTAAGGAAGAATATTCTAAGTAGTCCTAATTTGTTCACGTTTTATAAATATGCCACGTGTTATAATTCTGTTACTTTCCTTTGTGTTGAATATAGTCAGAATGATAGCCTCTTTTTTAAGGAAGGAAGTCTATGAACACAATAAAAAAACTTATCGTATTTAAGATAAACTTCAATACCACAGGTAAATCCATTGCTACTAGAAGGTGTCCATAGCCTCGACAGGGTTTCCTTTTAACCCATAGATGAGCCAATATCCTTAATAAATAGTTTGAATAGTCTTTTCCCAAAAAGGCCACTATCCTGGTTTGGTATCTTGATAACAACAATTCCACTCACTACATCGTAACATAGTGAACAAGTCGGCTCACAATGAGAAATCTTGTCCTTTTACCCTAAATTCCAAAGGCCATTGCCCTGGTGTGGTAGCCATAGTGGGAATGTAACTTATGTTAATCTCTTATGATCATGGTAGGTTGGCTCATGATGATACCCCCTATCCTTTTTGGGAGAAGGTTATTTTCTTTATTTATATTTATTTATTTTATTATTATTTCCTTTTTCTTTTTTCTTTTTTCTTTTTTTTAGGCTTTATTAAGGGAGGCTCATCTACTCCTTAAGAGTCTGGGATGGTGTAAGAAGTGTAATAATGCCAAGTAAAAATGTGCCTTAGACTCCTTATTATGATGTGAAGACAATTTATCATTCAAGTATATGTATGTATATAGGGGAAAGAAACAAATTACAATGGTTAAGGATTATGAACAATATTAGGATAATTCGAAAAAATCAATCCATAAACAATTCGATAAGGTATGCTAGATATTCCTCAAAAAGAAAATGACAAATCGTTACCATGATGATTAGAAGTGATGTTGTTGAAAATTAGTAAGTGATGTTCATACCCAAAGGAGTGGCTAACGTATCAAAAGCACGTGTTGTTGGTGGAAACAAAAATCATTACTTTCAAAGGAAAGCAACAACAATAGGAACAACCGCAAAAAGGAACAACAATTGTTTCTTTCGAATGAACAACGCTACCGGAAAAAAGGGACGAAAATCACAACAAAGGGAACGATAGTTGTTACGTTTGGATGAACAGCACTACCCGCCAAGGGAACATCAATCACAACAAAGGGAATGGCAGTTGTTATGTTCAAATGAGCGACAACGATGATGTTCAAATTTAACCATCTAATTAAGTAATTGGATACCTCCCGTGGAAATTTTTAGCGAATCTAGAATTGATTAGTCATTCATTTAATTTTTACAAGTAGGTTTATTCAATGATCACAGTATTGGATGGTTTGTAGTGTCATGCATTGATTTTCTATTTACTACAGTTGTGCATTCTTTTAGTGCAATCGCCTGACTTTTTTCTACAGAACATGACATATTCATATCCTGTATAAAACAAGGTTTATATTCGATGGATTTTTCAAAGTGAAACAAGAGAAATTTGAAGTTTGAATAAGGAACAAAAAAGAGTGCTAATTATATTTCATTACAGTCATCCTTTCTAGTTTCTCCAGATCTCTTTATAGTGAATTTCCTAGAAAAACTTAAAACTCAATCAAATTTTTAAAGGAAAATATATACAATATGTACAATGATGATAAAAAAACAATTTTATGTAGTTGAAGTTGTTGAGTTACCTTCCTAGCCAACTAAAATATGAAGAGTAGGATCATTACTTACTTCTTGGAAAAAGGATTCTCTTGAAAGAGGTTGATGGTAGAGTCGTAGTTGATGTCCATTTACCAGGAAAGGAGAACCAGACCCGTCAATGGTAACTAAAGTGACATTTCCATTATCATAAACTTCATTGATTTCATATGGTCCCTCCCATCTTGTCAACAATTTCCCAGGAAAATCCTAAAATATGGAATCATAGAGAAGCACCCAATCACCTTTGTAGAAGGATTTATTCTTGATATTCTTATCGTGCCAGCTAGCTCTCTGCTACTGCATAACAACTGTGCGTTGAAGGGAAAACAAGCGTGCTTTTTCTAACTCATTGAGATGTTGTAAGTGTTGTGTGTGTGCTTTGGTAAGATCCAGTCCAATTTCCTAGGCTATTCTTAGAGTCTTGATATCAAATTCAATTGGAAAGATAGGCTCTTTGCCAAAGACTAGGTGATAAGGAGAGTATCCATTAGTGTTATGCCATGTTGTGCGATAGGCCCATAAAGAATTTGGAAGCTCGACTGCCCAATTTTGACAGTTTGTTGAAACTATTTTTGTCAAGATTGCCTCCAATACTTTATTGATACTTTCCACTTGTTCGTTTTCCTATGGGTGGTATGGGGAGGTAACCATATGTTTAATGTGATTATTTCGCAGAGTGGACAAGATTTTATGTGTTGTAAATTGCGACCCTTCGTCAGCGATTACTTCGCTGGGTAATCCATAGCATACAAATAGCTCAAAGAGAAACTTAATGACTACTTCCTCAGTTGCATTTGGCAAGGCCACTGCTTCCACCCATTTGGTCATATAGTCTATTGCAACTAGTATATAAAATTTTCGGTTTGATTTTGGGTTGAAGGGGCCAACCAAATCTAGTTCCCATCTCTTGAAAGGTCCTGCCACCAATTGTGGTTGTAGGGGAATTTCATCATCTTGGCCTGGTGGGCCCATCCTATGACAGTTGTCACATGCCTGTACATATTTCTTTGCATCTTTGAATATTGAGGGCCAATAATAGCCCATATGTAAAACCTTATGCCCAGATTTGCGGTCTACAAAATGCCTGCCACAGGGTTCATCATGACCCACCTTCAAGACATCGTAGACTTCATCATCTCTAAAACATCTTCATATGAGAAGATCAGACCCTGTGTGAAAAATATATTCACCAATCTAGGTGAACCATGCACTGCATTGAACAATTAATTTCCTTTCCCTTGAGGATAGGTGTGTTGGTAATCTCTCAACTGCCAGAAAATTCACCACATCAGCGTACCAAGGTGTCTTAATAGTGACAGCTAACAAGTGTTCTTCTAGAAAATGGTCTTCAATTGTCAAAGAGTTATCTGTTTTGGGTACAAGAGATAGGAAATCTACAACAAGATTCTCTCTTCCCGGCCAATCCTTAATGATGATGTTGAATTCCTACAATAGAAACAACCACCGAGTAACCCATCCATTAGTAATTGGTTTTTTAGGTAAATGTACAATAGCAGAGTTATTAGTATACAGAATTACTAGATAGCCTGTTATATAGTGGTGAAAATTATTAATAACATGTATAACAACTAAAAATTATTTTTCTGTGGCCCCCGGGGGGGGGTAGCTCAATTGGCAAGTGCCATGAAAATGAAGTTCCATGAGGTTTGGAGTTCAATTACCCCTGACTTACAATGTGTGTCGCGTAAGGGGCATCGTGGGAACACCTGGAGGTTATAGTGGTAGCAGTTGGATAACACGGCCACGTGTAACGCAAGCACGTGCCCAACTAGTTGTCGATTCCGCCAGACATTATATATATATATATATATATATATATATATATATATATATATATATATGTTACTGTGTAATTCAATTCGACATGAGTAAGATTTTTGCTAATAAAATAAATAGCATAAGGTTTCTTGTCTTCTTCCTCTCCAAGGACAACGCCTATAGCGATATCTGATGCATCTGAAGAGATGTGAAATGGTAACTTCCAGTTCGGTCCTCTCAGCACTGGTGTTGTTGAAACTAACCTTTTAAGCTCTGCAAATGCAACATCACACTTATTGAACCACTAAAATTCCACATTACCAGTTAAAGCATGTAAATGTGCATCTATTCTTGAAAACAATTCTATGAATCTGTGATAATATCATGCACAACCAAGGAAAATACGTACCTCGGTTTGTGTATGAGGTGTAGGAAAATTAAGGATTACCTCTATTTTTGTTGGATCTACCTTGATTCCATCTGCAGAAACATAGTGTCCTAGTACCACACCTTCAGTCATCATCATATGACATTTCTCATGACTCGAACATAGCCTGGTAGAAATGCATCATTCCAGTACCTTCTCTATATTTCTTAGAGATTGATCAAATTCAGTGCCATAAGGGGTAAAATCGTTCATGTAAACTTCAAGTCCTTCATTAATTAAATTAGAAAATATACTTAAAATAGCTCTTTGGAATGTAGTTGGAGCATTACATAATCCAAAGGGAAATACTCGATATGTGAAGGTACCCCAGGGACATGTAAATGTAGTTTTATACTGGTCTTCCAAAGCAATCTGAATCTGATTATAACCGCTAAATCCATCTAGGAAGGAGAAAAATTGCTTCCCTGCTAAAGTATCAAGGACCTGACCAATAAAAGGTAGAGGAAAATGGTCCTTTTAGGTAGCTTTATTGAGTTCTTTGTAGTCTACACAGATTCACCTCTTACCATTCTTCTTATGGATTATTACTAGTGGAGAGAACCACTGGTTGTCTGAAATAGGATATATGAAATCTACATCCAACCGTTTTTGTAATTCTTCTTTAACAACATCCCTAATATGAGGGTTTAATCTTCATTGGGGCTGTCGAATGGGTCATAAATCTTTTTCAATATAGATATGATGTGTACATAGTTGTGGATCAATGCCCTTCATGTCGGGATACTCCCAAGCAAAATCCTATTGATATTTAGAAAGGATCTGAATCAATTTTTGTTGTTGTTTCTCATTCAAATTGGCGTTAATATTTAGAAATCCTCCTGGTGCAATTTCAACTGTAATGTTGTTATGGACAACAGTAGTGGGAATCTGTTGCTCCATCAATTCTTCCAGAGGAGCTCCCTTTGCTTCATTATCTAAAACAACTTTTAGCATTTGACATGCTGGGTTGCTTATAACTATTGGGTTGTTAATGAAGTTGTTGATCACATCATCTTCTAGTTGGTTTTTGAGCCCAAGAGCTTCTTCCAGTGTGAGAGGATATCGTAGGTTTTCTTCTGGATATCTAGGTGGTTGCAAATGTTGATGTATGATCGACAGACTTGGTTTAGCTGGAGGATATAAGATAAGGTTTTTTATAGCACTTCCTATAGCAATTGTCATGTTGCCTGTGCGACATCCTATGTATGCATCTGTTGTTGCTAGCCATGGTCATCCCAATATTAATGGGTGTCCATTGAGTCTACTTATTGGGTTGATAACTAGGAAATCAACTTGGTATTCCCAAGAGTCGACCGAAATTGCTATGTCTTGTAATGTGCCGACTGTTTTAACCACCGATCTATCAACCAGTTCTAACATAGTAGAATTAGGTTTGAAGGAGGTGATCCCCATGACATTACAGTTCTTGGTAGTCATAATATTGATGGTTTCCCCCAAATCCACCAGTGTATTTGGAAAAAAACAACCTTGCACCTAAAACATTACCACAAGATTCTCTGGGTCTATGTACTTGACTAGCTCATGCTTGCCTAGAATAAGATCAGACAAAGTTCCCACCACATGAACAGTTGATGGATTCTTAGTTTTCCTTCTGGGCTTCTTCCCACATAACTCTTTAATTGTTTTTGCATAAATTGGGGTGTCTTGTAAAGCCTGTAGGAGTGGAATTTTAACACAGATATTCTTTAGTTCCCCGACGATATCAAAGTTAGGATATACAGTTGGTTTTTCTATCATTATCCCCTCGGGAAACGAGGGAGAAGAAATTATGTCTTTATCAAGATTTTGTTGCTTGACTGTGTTTTCCCCCTGTTCTATTTCTTCTGATATGACCACAGTCGATGGTTTCATTATTGGTTGTATATCATTCTCATTCTCTTGTTCTTGATGAACGTTTCTTTCCTCGGGAGAAATTACACGCCTTGATCTCAATTGACGTTCGTTGCACCCGACAGAGTTTGTTCCACCTTCTAAATTTTCAACAATTTTCACGAGTTGGACTGGTCTATTGTTAGGATTCAAGTTGGGTTGAGCTGGTAGTTGAGGGCACATTTGAGTTTGAGGATTCTAGGGTAATTGAAGTGGAGATTGTAAAGTGGTATGAGCTTGAGGAGCCATTCCCATGGCTTTATTGGTCAGTCCCATGGGGCACTGCTAGTTTTGAGTGCAATTGGGAGCTTGGGCAACTGTGCTAGTCCACTATGAAGGATAGGGGTTATTATTTGAATTCTGCCAAAATGGGGTAGGGTATTGCGAGTTAGGACAATTAGGATTAGAAACCAGTTTATTTGGCCAGGGTGCAGTAGGATATTGTTGGGACTACCAGGTTGAGTTAACAAATGGTTGGCCCTACCATGTGTTTCTAGAATTATGTTGTTGATTATATTGTCCAGAAAAGAAAAAAGAAGGATATTGTAGCGTACATGGGGGACGAGCATGCCATTGGCGATGTTGAGCCATCAGATATATTGGTTCAATTTCCTCTGTTGCTTCTTTAAAGACAAATTTTAGTTCTAGGAGTGATGGACATTGCTCTGTCACATGGTATTTGGCAAAGATTGAATAGATATGACTCATGTCCAAGGGACAGTCTCTTGAACCATGTTTCCTCCTGCATCGTGAACAAAATATAGCCAATGATTGTTCTTGTTCTACTTGTTTCTGTTTAACCTGCAGAACATCCAATTGTGTAGTCAGAATACCCAAAATGTTTGTTTTAAAATTTTCTAAAAGATTACCAATTTCTGATCGAGTGACACTCCTTTTAGTAATGTTGTTGTTTCTAGTGATGGGGGATCATATTCCCGATTTGGTTCGTGTACTACTACATGAACACCTGATACACAATTGGACAATGTCATCATATGTTTCTTGATAAATATCACCTTTTCCCATGAAATTCAATGTTTCTACCCATTCATCCTTCATACCTTTTACTATAGTATCTTTAAGTACCTCACCTGGTAGTGTACCATAAGGTGATCTCTATAGGTTATATTAAAATATTTCAACATATTCTTCTAGTGTTTCATTTTCTTTTGCAATCATTTTAAAGATTTCATCCTTTAAATCCTTGGTTCTACAGTAGTCTTGATATTTCATAAGGAAGGCGTGTTTCATTTCATCCCATGAATTTATAGTTCCTCCCCCTAGTCCCATAAACCATCGTAAAGTTTCTCCTTTCAAAGTGGAAGGAAATAGCTTTAGTTTTTGGGGTTCGAAGGTATAGTCATAGCTTCTACACAAGACATCAAACTTGAATAAGAACGTGTCAGGGTCCTCTAAGATCAATCGATTGAAGGTTGGAATATTTTGTACTGGAATGGATTTCATTGGGGCATTAGCAACTATATCAACTATAGGATATTCCAAAGTGGAAGTCTAGGGTATCAACGGATTTTTTTGTACCATTTGGTCAAAAATGTGCCAATAATCTTCAGGTATTTCTCGGTATGGGTGTTTTATTCGGGGTGGTTTATTACTTGGTCCTTTAGGATATTTGATCGCGCTACCTATGTCTGGGATTTTAGGTGTTCCTTCTCTTCCTAGAATCACAGGAGATCCAGGTTCAGGTGGTGGTGGGCTTACCTCAGCAATCCCACTAGTCTCCCCTTCTCCTTCTTTCAAATTACAAGAATTTCCCTCGTCTAAAGGACTGAAAAGTGGAGTATGTGTATTTCAGAACTTTGTTTGGTCCTTTCAGTTCCTCTATGAACCTCAACATGTTATGCAGTTGGTGAGTTTGTTGCTTGAGGGATTTGAGTGAACCTTTTCGAGGTCCAACTGAGGCTTTAGATTCATCTTTTCAGATAATTTCGTCTATGAAAGTGCTCCTTCCAGGGGGCACTGAGCCCTGGGATTTTGCATTTTTTGGTAGGGTTTTTTGTTTTTCAGGTTCTTTCTTCTTAGTCATACACACCGACACAAATTCTATGCACCTATATAACCTCTATGCATCAGCTGAAGGTAGGTATTTTACTTATTACCTACGTAGGTTCTTACCTTATGTTTTCAATACCTCATCCTCTAGAGACACAACCTATGCTATCTTTGACATTCTCCCTGGCAACGGCGCCAAAATGTTGAGCTCTAAATATGCCCTAAAAACAACCTTAGTCTGACATTAATTTATCAACCAAGGATTCATGTTTTCTCTCAAGAATGATAGCAAAGTCTATGCAGATAGTCGTAGAGTTTTAAATCATGTAGATAATTCAGTTAAAGAAAATCTGAGTCTATCTAAATTACTGCAATAATTAATTTCTTCACGCATTCATTAAAAACTCTGAAACTAATAAATCACTCAACAAAATTGTAATTTGAACAATAACACACCATGAATCAAAGCATCAATCAATTTACTGAATTCATTTATCTAAGAAACAATAAATTATTCTGCAAAAACACTTAATGAATCAATCTCTCAATGATTAATTAATCTACTGGAAAGGAACAATGATCTATTGAGTATTTAAGAAGGAACAACAAATGTGAATTTAACGAAAGGAACAACAAATGCGAATTTAACGAAAGGAACAGTAAATGCAAATTTAAATGAAAGGATTTCACAATCAATAAATTAACAACAAATGTAAATGGAACAGCAATCGATAATCTCCAAATGGAACATTTATTCTTTGCAAATGGAACAGCATAACCAATTCATAAAATAATCAACACATTAATAAATAATGGACTACCCCCCTTGGATTCGCTAGGATTTGACCTAGACAAAGGAGTTGAGGATCATGTGACATCACCTTGACTTGAGACTTTCCCCCAAGGACACACCAAGTGTATTGAATATTTCTTCCACATCACCTAGGTGTGTATAAAGGCGAAAACACCAATTTCTTCTCCACCTTTGGGAGATTGGTGTGGTGGTGTTGGTTGATTTATTTTTTATTTTTTATTTTTTACTTTACCACTCTCATACTATATAAATATAAAACTAAAAGGCAAATCAATCAATCTATCTTATTCACAACACATAGCTTAGTTTCCTTTGGGAAGTAACACTTAATTTTTAGATTAGTTTCATTTTGCTGCAATCTTTCAATTTCATTTTTGCATTTCGATTTTTTGGAAAATAAACTCGTCCCCTCAGCTCCTCTACAAAGAGGATAGACTGTGTGGACAGTAGTAACTAAAAAATATTTACTTATATGCATTTTCAAGTTGGAAAATAAACCCATTATCCCCATTTTGTGGATAACTAAGGAGATTATGTCTCAAGGCCCTCAGGTTCCAAATATGGAGTGCCAAGATACTACATAACTAGAAATATCCTTTTTCATAGATGGAGACCCTTCTCACCACCACAGAGGTCGTGGATTTTCATATGGCATCCACCACACCAGTTGGCTTCCAAAAAGTAGTGGGCCTTGATCCATGAGGTACACGCCAGTATTATGGTGGGCATCATTTCAATATTTAAGGCATTTAAGTATGGTGTATCTTAGATTGCTTTAGATTTCATGATATATGCTTGGACATTATGCCTTTTTCCCTGCTTCACCTTGGTGGTTGACATTGTTCCCTAGTAAGTGGTCTTCCTTGGGGATGGGTTTTCTACTAGGAACTCCCTTGAAGAGACATCGTACCATTCCCGACCATACTTACCACTTTTCATCACTATTTCCCTCCATTTCCTTATCTCTTTGGATTGTAGGGTGTATTGACTCAAAAAAGGGTTGTCCCTCATTCTATGGGAAGAAGGGGATAAAGGCCCAGAGGGATTGATGTTGGGTGAAAGATAAAATCCTACATATGAACATTTTCGATGCTTCTCCCATGGATCACCCAATAAGGCAATGAAACACTTATATTTGAGAAAAGGGAGACCCAAAAAAAATATGATTAAGAATGATTAAAAGGTTCGTTGGAGGATATGAGGTCTCTTCACGAGCTGGTATATCACGTCCATGAATATATATTGGAATGAAATTGGCATCATCTGGTCACCAAACCAAGGTAATGGCTCTCAGTTGCATGGCTAAGAGAAAGGGGCTCTCATCATGAGCCAACCTTCTCATTTCCACTAGGTATTTGTGGGTGACACTGCCATTATCTGTACACCATGCCAAGACAATGGCCTTCAACTTTTCCTTAAATATGAAATAAAGAAAGAACGGAAAAATAATGGGCTTGGAAAAAGTTCATTGCAAACAAAGGTACCACACACCCTCTACAAAGTCACCCATGAATGAGAAACTACGACCTCTTATATGTCATGAGCCTTGTTGTCGTCCTAATACACACCTACAAATGTGGAGAAGTCTCCAAACCACTTGGTGTATCCTTGGAGGCACAAACCTGAATCCAGAACCACTATCACCTCAATCTAGACTCTTTCAGTCTAGGCTCACTCCTAGGGAAGCTAAGGGGGGTAGACCCTATTAAAATATGTGAATAATTTATTAGTTCTAGGAGTTAATTGATTTGTGATTAGTATTACCCAACCCAATGACAGGCAACCAATGAAATATGCAATATTTCAATGATAAGAAAACCTTTGTTTTATCAAATAACAAATAGACCTGTTCCTAAAGATTATCAAACTCCACTTATTCCAATATACACAAAAGAAAGATAAGTTTACTAGAATGAAACAAATTAAGAACTATCTACACAATGAATAAAAAATAACTTTATACAATTACTTGAAAAGAATAAATAATGCTTATAAATGAATCAATGTAACTATATACACATGAAAAATAACTTGCACAAAATAAATAGAATGTAAATACTTGAAAATAAATTGCAAGGAAATGTAAATGTTGTGCAAGTGTTTAGGTCACTTTTTAGTTAATTTTAAGTTTCTCTTTAGCTTAGTGGTTTAGATGTGAAAGGTTGAAAACCTAAGCTATATGACTACCCCAATTCCTTATCCCTTAGCCAAGAGGAAATGTTGGGTTCTCAATAAGAAGAAAAACAAGGTTCTCCCCTAGCTCCACAAGTCAAGTCCAAAGTGCTTGGGTGCTTAACAAGGATGACACTTAGTGTCATGAAACCGCCCCTGGATTCAACCCCTTCTAGCCTCCACAAGTCACCTTATTTTAGTGGCCAAACAATAATGGAGAATGGGTGCCTAATTAGACTAACCACTCAATCATTTTCCCTTTATTATTACCCAAGATCCACAAAGTGGCAAGGGGAGAGAATACGGGGCAAAGGCGAGGTAAATTTTATTTACTTTCCAAAAAATTATTTTGTATACTCTAGACAACACGATATTGCAGGATGACATAACCGCTCACATGCAAGGTGTGGAAAAACAAAAAATAATTAAAATAAATAACTTAATCAAATTAACCACACTACTTTGGCACAAGGTGGAGGACAAAGCCTTCCGATTTTGTGGAAAAGGTGGACAAAGTTAACTAAAAAAAAAAAACTAGAAAATTATTGTTAATCCTAGCCAACACAATTTTGCAAGGATGGCAAAGCCAAGCACAATGCAAGGTGAGGAGAAACAATTTAAAATTATTTATAGATTTTAAACTTGGAAAGAAATAGAAATTGCAAGACCAAGAGACTCTCTTGGGTTGCTTACAATGACTTTAGAAAGTAAAATAAAGAAAGGGGTTTTGCACCAAAGCTTGTAGATGTTTTCTTGAGCTTTTACGGGCCAATTTTGGGCAACACCTTCCTTTTTAATGGTGAAAACCTACATAAAACAACAAACAAAGTTTGCTGGAAAATGCTAAAAATCACCACAAAATGTTAGTTGTATGTTAGCATATGTACATAAATATTTACAAAACAAAATCTGAACTTCAAAAATGATTTTTTTAGATAGATTTAAGTGATTATATATGCAGAAAATAAGTAAATAGAAGGCTGGAAATTGAACAAAAAATTATGTGAAGCAAAATGAAGCCTTTGGAATTCCTCCTCCAAGCTTTGGCAACCTGCAAATATGTAAACTCTTTCTACACAATGAGGCAATAAGGTGAGATCTTTTAAAATGCCTACAAAATACTTTTCAAACACTAATAATATCAAATCACATAAACCTATAGCAATACTACTATGGATTTATCCCTAGCAAAATACTTTGCTTAGGGTTCTTCAAGTAAAACAATGTGAAGCAAAAATAAACAAAAATTTTCAATATTACCTCACTAAGATAAAATACCATACAAGAGTAGCCAAAAGAACCAAGAATGCACCAAGAACACCAAGAGATCCTCCAAAGCTTCATTTTATTGCTCCAAGAAAGGTTACCAAATGGCACCAAAATTACAGGAGAAAAATGAGAGAGAATGAAACAGAGTGGGGAGATATTTTAGCATAATAGAGTTGTTGTGAAAAGTGATGTAATAAAATGAGAAGGGGCTTCCTTTTAAATAAGGGAAAGAGGAGAGACCCCTCTTGGATGAGTTACAAGTGTCACCCATCCAAGAGAGAGAGAACAAGTCAAGGGGGGTGAACTTTTAGGGTTTTGGAGTAAGTTAGGGTTTGAGGGGTGAGGTGTGAAAGGGGAAAACCCCTTTCCTCTTTTTCAAACATGAGTTTAGTCTATAGAAAGGTCACACTTAGGGTTTTAGGCACTTTTTCACTTTAATTTTAACTTTCCCCTAAGTTCATGAGGAAGGGGGGTGCACTTTTCACTAGGGAGACTCACTTTTGGTTGTTGACTTAGAATGGGGGGCCTGATAAGTGGATTTGAACTCTTCCATATTAGGAGATACATTAGAAATCATTTCCTCACTCTCTCTCATGAATTTATACATTTTTACAATTTTTGGCTTTTTTACCTTAGCCAATTATTTGTTGACTTTTGACTGACCTGGACTCCTCATGGACAATGACCTAGCAAAACTTATCCAATTGAGTTGAAACTTGGTACAATGGTGTAGGGGGTCATAATAAATTTTATTTGAGTACTCGCCCTCCTATAAAAAATCCACAATTACCAAAGGTTCACATTTTTCATCAAAATTAATTAAAATTTCCAATTTACGAAAAATTTTAATTATTAAAAAATCCTATCAAAACTTAGCGAAATTCTGCAGGACTCTAGGATATGTCTAGCATGGTCGTTTACAATATATGTATACCTTAGTAACCCATTTGGATTGATCATTAGAATTTCTTTCACCACTTTGGAGGATTGTTGAGTGAAAATCTCAAGAGTAATTAAAATCGTTGAAAATAAAGATTAATTACTTGAGGAGAAAAAACACTCTATGAAAGGACTTCTCTAATGATAAATTCCTAGGAAACTAAATTATTTGACCCATGCTAACATATTACAAAATTATCCCATGTAGGTAAGCGAACATTCTGTGTACACAGAAATAAGTGTCGATGGGAAAAATTGCCCTCTGAGCCATAAGTCTTCAAACTTGTCATACCACAAGGTAAATATCTTCACGATACATGACGTTGACACCTAGTTGAAATAGGTGGTAAAAAATCCCTATGCACATTGAGTCTTTACCCTAACCACTTCACCCACTTTACATGGCTTAGAGAGGAATCTCTTGGAAACTCTCCTTGACCTAGGGAAAGATCTACCCAATAGGACACATCGTCAACCCTCCCATATTCAAGCTTGACAAATCACATAATGTCTTTGAGCACTTAATTGTTTGACATAGTGATATTTGATGGACATTCTTAGGTGGCTAATTTATTGATTGGATTCACTTATAATGATCTTATGAATTGAGATCCTTGGAGGGCATGCTTATTTGTCTTTGCAGGACCTAGTTGTTGGAGAATTTTGGAAGAACAAGCCTAGCTTGGGCTTCCATGGGGTTTGAATCCCATAGGTGGATGCCAAGGGCCCACATGCTAGATGAGAAAGATAAAACTTTAAAGGCCTAGAAGATTCCTTGGAAGACATAACCTAGCCCCCACATGCCAAATGATTTTCCTAGGAGAGGAAAAACTTCACCTTTAGAGGCATGACGTCACCTAGGGGGGTTAGGGTTTGGTGGTGAAGTTGACATACATTGGATAAAGGAAATTTTGAGGGGCTTGAGGCTTTGAACATGAAGGAATCTATTTAGATGCTTGAAATGTGGCTTTGGGAAGCCTTTCTACACTCCTCCATCACCAACAACCTTCTCCTAGTGCCAAAACATCCCCTAAAGGGGTGGCATCTATATAGCTAGGGATTTTTCTTTGTGCAAAAGTGAAATTAAAGTGAATTGTTTAATATTACTTTGTAAAAGGGGAAATATTAGGGTTTTTGACCCCTAATCTTGTGGTTTACCCTTAATTATGTGGACAAACTATCTTAGTGACATTTTGTATAAATAAGAGATCATAAGATCTCATTTTAACATAACTCTCCCTCTTGTGAGAAGTACTTGGTCTGAAATTTTCGTTACACTTGGAGTATTTT
>ML838968.1:11233-22451 GCA_009831015.1 Picea engelmannii
AAGACATTGAACTTTCCTGGAGTCAAAGGAATAGAGGTCATGATATGCTCGGGTGACTTCTAGTCCTAGTTCTTCCATGACAGTTTTGGGCATGAGGTTGTGAGAAGCCCCTGAATCCATCAAACAATTGTGCAGTGCCTTGTCATGTATGTTCAAGGAAGTGTAGAAGGGAGGGGATGAGTCATTCCTGTCTTCTATCATGGGACCTAGAATGACTGCAGGCTTTTCATCTTGCAAGTTGATGGAGTCTGTGGGAAGGCATGAGACCTCAGATTGTAAAAGCTCAGAGAAGTGATTCTTGAACCCTTCATGTTTAATCAATTCGGTTAGGGGCACAGGGATTCTAATTTTTTGAATTTCATGCTCGAAATTAAAATAAGATGTAAGCTTGGGAATTTCTCTTATTTAGGGAACATGACTCTAGACGATAGGAGAGAGGGGTTGGGCCTTCTTACCTATGTTGCTGTCCGCTACCTCATTAGCAGGCTTCTCTGTTCTAGCGAACTGCTCAGGAACATCAAGTGTTGCTGTCCTTTTCTTAGACCTCAGATCATATCTGCCTTGGCTGCCACTAGGCTTGTCTCCCTTGCTCAATTCATTTAGCTGACTGTCCATGAGAGACTCCTCGTATGCTGATTGAGTGAGATGAGGGAAAGGAGGAGTATCTCCGAAGCAATGGATTTCAGGATCAAGTTCCTCTACTCCTTCTTGTTCTTCCTTGGTTACGAAATTGTTTTGAAAAGGGGCCTGAATTTTCTGGTCGTCTCTGTCTCTTCCCCTTTCTCTCTGCATAGCCGGGGGAGTAAAATTGTTTGGCTTCCTGAAACCTCCTTTGTTTTCGGCGTTCTGAGGGCCCTTGTATGCTTGCCTCCCTTCCACTTTCATTCTCTCCATCTCTGCGGACAGAGACTTCACCATCCTGGTCAGTTCGTCCACTTGCGGGTGAGGCACCGATGGGCCAGAAGTTGAGGCTTCGGATCTTCCCTTTCTTCTGTCTGCGTCGACCTTGTTCCTCAGTCTATCAGCTGCTAATACATTGGATTCCACTTCTATGGCCGCATCTTGCATTTGAGCTAAGGAGGTGGCTCTTCTTTCTCTCAATAACAGACAGAAATCGGGGTCAAACGCACCGGCATAAGAAATCTTGGCCGAGGCTTCTGAAGGCTTTATTTCGGCGGGGATCTTGTTATACATCTTGTTGAATCTTTTGGAGAAGTCGGAGACGAACTCTCCTTCCATTTTCTTCAGAGACCCGAACTCTGTCATGTAATACATGAAATCTTTCCTATCGCCCCATTGCCTCAAGAAAGCATTATCCAGGGCTTCAATCCTAGCAATAGATCCTGGAGGCAATCCTCTAAACCATTTCCTCACCTCGCCATCCAGGCTCTGGACGAAGACTCTCATCCGGACATCTTCATTCTCAATGTTGAGGTTATCTGCATAACTGTAGAAAGCAGCTAGGTGCTCTTTGGCAGTTATGTCTCCTTTCCCAGTGATCTTGGGCATATACTTCAAGTAGTCTCCAGCAGGGAGATGATTCAAAGGATGGGGTAGGATTAAGGGAGCATATCTGGCAACAACTATGACGTCCATTCTATTCAGAGGGGGATTAGCACCAGCCATAGGAATATAAGGTGGAGGAGAGCTTGGAGGGGAAGGAGTTCGCGAAGGGGCTACTGGGAATGAGTCTCGAAGTGGAGTGGGAAACAAGAGAGGATTTAAGGAGAAAGCTAACGAGCTGAAGTCAACAGGTGTTTTTCTTTGTGTAGGAGTGGGGAAATCTTCTGTAGTCCTAGGTCTATGCCAAGGTCCAACTTCAGAGGAGAGGGGAGTGACAAGGATTTCTCCCTCCAATCCTAGACCAGGAGGGGAAAACTCAGCAGGAACACTCCCAAAATTCAGGAAACGGGAAACCTCTGAAAGAGGTCTATTAAGAAACTGAGGAGGAGAAAAATGAGTTCTTACAGAAGGAGATGGCGGATTACCTGGTTCGGCAGTGGAAGCTTCTCCTTCAGAGGCCTTCCTTTTCTTGAGAACCACTTCCGGATCGGTTTCAGGTGTAGCTAGAGGTAGCTGTGGATGAGACCGCGTGTGTCTGCCTCTGAAAGCCACAATTAATAGAGCAGGTTCTCCCCAGTGGAGTTGTCACGGTGGAGTCGCCAGGTGCACAGTAGCAATCTTGACAATCCTGATCTCTGATGCACCTTCAGAATCAGTTGATCGTTGTCGTTCAAAATCGGGGAAAATTTTCAACTTTGTCCCCGACAACGGCGCCAGAAATGTTAGCGTCAGAAGTCACTCCTGGATTGCTTGCAGGAGCAGAGCCCGACGCCCATCAATTTTTATGTCACGGTTTGTTTAATGGGGTGATCAGATTGGTAAAGACTCAAGAAAATATAGCTTTAACTCGGGAAACTGGGCCTGGTATGTAGAAGCAAGGGAGGTCTTGATCCAACTTCTGTCAGTAAATGATTAAAGAGTGGTAGAAGGAAGACTTGTGAGAAGAGCGAGCAAGACTGCCTCGGGCAACAGGCCTTCGGAAGCTTGAGGACGAAAAACTCGGAAGCCAAGATCCTCTTGGTCCAGAGCTTCAAGGAGCTGAGGGGTGATTCAACCGAATCCTTCAATTCCAAGTCGTTTCAGCGTTGAGAACATCACAAGAACCGATTAGAGACAATGTGACTATTACAGTGATCCAACCTACATCATCCTATAACAACCATAACTCGACTGGATCCTCCAATTCCGAGTCGTTCTAACACAGTGTACAAAGAGATGGAAAAGAAACTGACATCCATAAAGTAAGAAGTCTCAAATGCCTTATACATTAACTAGAGCGACCAGCGCTTCATCAAAACCTTACAATCGGGAGCTTTGCTCAACCATCGATCTCTACAAAAATACAAAGACTGAGTTTAAATACTCAGGAAGATCCACCTCACAGAGGCGTGTCCAGTCTCCCAAAGCTTGGTGTCCCTTCAGTCAAACTCGTACTGATATCTTTCTTTAAGCGCCATCTTAACTACGCATGGCTCCTGCAAGGAGGGTAGATGAGCCATTAAGTGCTGGGCTAGCGTGTGCAGAATTCTCTGTCGAGTCGAGGACTTCGGCATGGTTTCTTTGAGAAAATCGATATACAGGACTTCTTCAGGCAGACGGCTTGCCAGACCCTCCATTCCCTCACTTAATGAATGAGAGGAAGTTTCAACCACCCGCTCTTGCCATCATTTACTCTAGGCGAGAAATAGTATGGAGGTTGGATCCGATGGCGCTTGGAGATCGCGACGATCCCTTCTGTAACTAAACTCGGCACCTTCGGCCTTCTTTACGCAGCTCCTTTCTTCCTCCAAGTGACCACGGACTGTGACCTCGTGTCTATTCCCAAGGTGCTTTCGGCGTTCACAACTATGAAGGGGATGATCCTTGCTGATCGAAATCGCGATGAGCGATATGCCGAGACGACTTAATCTGGCACCATGCGTCCCTCTAGATCTGACAGCTCTTAGCTCTCCTGACGATACCGTGGGCCCGGGTCCAGGACTCTCCCGACACCTCGTGCATCGGAACATAACGGAGCTACTCTTTGCGTTTTGGAGTCGCGAGGGGCGAAACGCCGAGATGGCTCAATTTGCTGCCAGGTGTCCCTTTTAGATGGACGGCTGAAAAATGCTCATGATGTCGCGGGCCCCAGTTTCGGTGCTTTCGGCACTGTCGGGGTTCGGGGTTTCGCGATGTTGAACAACATGAAACTCTCACCCCACGAACTCTCGAATGCCGAAACTCCGACGCGGCCAGATCTTGCGCCACGCGTCCTTAGGATGAATGGACGAGGGGGCAATTGATATTTAAAAGGGAGCCGCCCTCGTCTACAGGCTCACTTGAAGTGACTTGGTGCTAGGATCGTGGGCTCGGCTCCAAAGGTGCTTTCGGCATTTCGCCGATCAGCGATTTCAACTGCAACGAACGGGAGGATCTCTGTTTCCCGATACGTCGACTGGAAGCCACCTGTCCCAATTTGGATCGGACGACCCAGAATTGACTTGAATTATTGGAGCTGTCTCTTGCATTAACCCTGGGGCAACTCGACAGTTCCAAAATCCCGACGACCATTGATAAGCTTTATAGGTGGATCTCGACGGCCGTCAACAAAACTTCGCCCACTCGCTCGAATTGTAACTGAAAAGGTGTTCCTCTGTGTTGCGCTTGGGCGCTTCTTGGGCAATCCTGCAGACCTATGTACCTTCGTGCCCCAATACCAAAAATGTTGCCAACACAGGGGAGAGGGAAAAACGTTTGCTGAATCGACATCTTAGTGAGCTGCTTGCCTTGCTGGAGGCGTTGCGCTGCTCAGTTTGTGGAATTTTGTCACGAGCTTGTTGAGGCTGAGGCTCTTCAACAAGTTGAGCTACATGAGAGGACGGTGTGCAGAAGGAATCTTTGCACTTTTCTGCAACCTTGTCGACCTGCTTATGTTCGATAGAAGGTGCTTGGGGCGAGGCTGTAGTCGTTGCAGGCTCCTTCTGTTCCCCTTTTGAACAGATTGTGAAGAAGCTGAATTTTGCAGTATGAGATACTATCTTGCGACACTTTTTAGGTGGAACAGTAGTCTGAACTACCTCTGGTATTCTGTAGAGGTGACCCCCCAGAGAAACAATGACACTGCGGGGTCGAGACTCATAAACGACATGGCGCTTCCACATATATGGTTGGCCTAAGAGAACATTACAGACATCCAGTGGGGCAACATCACATAATACTTCATCCTTGAAGGGATGGATGCCGTATGAAAATCGACATTGCTGGCTGACACGAAGATCTCTTCCTTGGCGAAGCCACCTGATGTTGTATGGTTGCAGGTGTGGTGTTGTCGACAATCCCAACTGTTTGATGACCTCTACTGAGATGAGGTTCTTCTAGCTTCCGCTATCAACAATAAAATGAAGCAGGGTCCCCTTCAGCCACATCTGTGAATAAAAAAGGCGCCCCCCCTCTTCAGGATCTGTTGGTTCTTCTGGTTGAATTGTTGCGGTCGCGACAATAGCAGTGGGGTCTGCGTCAATGATCTGTCCTTTACCTGTATTTTCAGAATCAGATTCTGAATCAGGGTTCGGCTCCTTGTCTTTGATCTCGACCACCAATCACTGTTTTGAGCGACATTCATTGGTGTTGTGCCAGGGGCTTTTGTGGAAATCACACCATTTTCCGATGTCCTTCTTTGTCTTTTCGTGACCCTTCTTTTCCTGCGGCTTGGACTGGTTTTCGGGAGACTGTTTGTTAGCGCTGTTTTTATCAAACTTTGGTTGTTGCGGATTTGCAGACCTGAACTCCCGTTTTTTCTGGTGCTTAAATTTCTGCTCGATTTTAACAACATATCGATAAGCAACACCAAGTGATGAGATGTCTAAAAATCCATTTCAGTTTGGATGTATCTGTGTAGAGCCCCGCGGTATTTTAGAACCAAATGTCGTTCATATTTCTTGATACCCAGCTTGGTGCGCAAGGTATGGAATGTATTAGTGAACTCCATAATTGCTTGGCCCCTCTCTTTCCACAGTGTGGTCCATCTCATGTATTGGTCTTCATAGTTGCCAACAGGGTAATACTGTTCCTTTACCGCATCCACAAAAAAACCCCAAGTGGGCTCGACCCCATATATCCCAGACTCCTCTATGAAACTTTGCTCCCAGTAAGTTTTCCACTAATGTTTGACATGGTGGAGAGATTTAAGGAGTGCGAAGGTGATCTTTTTTCTATTGGAAAAATTGTGAACAGAGAAATAACCTTCTAGCAGATTTAACCATTTGTCTAGGGCTTTTGCATCTATTTGTCTTTCAAATACTGGAATATCAAAATTAACTTGTACCTTGAAAGGCGAGGTGCCTCCAAAGTGGCTTCTTGATGAAGATGCGCCTGTTGCTATCGACAAACGTTGAAGGATGTGGGAAAAATTCTCTATCATTTCGTCCCTCTGTCACGTGAGAGCTTGCTCAAGCAATAGACTTATAGGATCGTCTGCTCCATCGTTTTTCTTTTCTTCCGCCATTGAGGGTTTCTTGGGTGTGCGAGAGCGATTGTCCTCAAGAGGGACAAGATCGAGACCCAACTTGCTATACTCAGACCTCGTCGGGGACATGCACTGAAAAAATGATCAAGAATAACCTGCTCTGATACCACTGATCCAGATTATTTTCGACACGAAATGAGAGCGAAGATATAATAAAGAAATGCACAGAGATATCGCGTATATCCAATAATATAACAAAAATATATCAGATATGCAACCATAAACACAGAGATACAGTAATACACGATTTCTATTAATGAAATAAATGTATAGAGACTGTAAAAATACAGAGTGAAAGACTCGCTAGAATGGTGGCAGCTTATCTTTGAGAAGAGATGTGACAGCTACTCGCATTCGCAAGAAGATGATTACAATGAGGTTCTGAAGGCCTTTTTACAATAAACAGGAATGCCAAAAACCCTAGACATCCAAAAACCTAACCCTAGGAGATGAAGCGCCAAAAGTCATGTGGGCCCCGTTTGGGTAAGTTGGTGCATCAACTTCCCGGGGTCGTAACTTTTGCATACGATCTTTGTTTTAGGCGTATGATAGCTCATTGGAAAGGTATTGTCGAGGAGATTCATTTTGGGGGCTCAATAATCCCTTCAACTATTATTGAGAAACTCGATCTCGAAAAATCTTCATTTAGGCCCTCAAAATGGCCCCAGAAGGTTAAAACTGCTAAAAATAGTAAATTGCCAAAATGGTCAGAAAATTGTTTTGAGCCAATCAAAAAAGGTGGGTGGCCACTGATATCCACCTGGATCAATCCTCCCTCCTTAGGAAGCAATGGTCTCCATTGCGTTGAGTTCCTGGGGGAGAGGGAAAATCATTTGCTGAATCGACATCTTAGTGAGCTGCTTGCCTTGTTGGAGATGTCGCGCTGCTTAGTTTGTGGAAGTCTATCACAAGCCTATTGAGGCTGAGGCTCTTCAACAAGTTGAGCTACATGAGAGGACGGTGTGTAGAAGGAATCTTTTCACTTTTTTGCAACCTTGTCGACCTGCTTCTGTTTGATAGAAGGTGCTTGGGGCGAGGATGTAGTGGTTGCAGGGTCCTTCTATTTCCCTTTTGAACAGATTGTGAAGAAGATGAATTTTGCAGTATGAGATACTACCTTGCGACACTTTTTAGGTGGAACAATAGTCAGAACTACCTTTGGTATTCTGTAGAGATGACCCCCCAGAGAAACAATGACACTATGGGGTCGAGACTCATAAATGACATGACACTTCCACATATATGGTTGGCCCAAGAGAACATTACAGACATCCAGTGTGGCAACATCACATAATACCTCATCGTTGTAGGGCTGGATGCCGTATGAAAATCGACATTGCTGGCTGACACAAAGATCTCGTCCTTGATGAAGCCACCCGATGTTGTATGGTTGTGGGTGTGGTGTTGTCGACAATCCAAACTGTTTGACGACCTCTGCTGAGATGAGGTTCTTCTGGCTTCCGCTATCAACAATAAAATGCAGCGGGGTCCCTTTCATCCACATCCGTGAATGAAAAAGGCGCTCCCCCTTTTCAGGATCTGTTGGTTCTTCTGGTTGAATTGTTGCGGTCATGGCAATAGCAGTGGGGTTTGCGTCAATGATCTATCCTTTACTTGTATTTTCAAAATTAGATTCCGAATCAGGGTTTGGCTCCTTGTCTTTGATCTCGGCCACCAATGACTGTTTTGAGCGACATTCATCGGTGTTGTGCCAGGGGATTTTGTGGAAATCGCACCATTTTCCGGTGTCCTTCTTTGTCTTCTCGTGACCCTTCTTTTCCTGCGGCTTGGACTGGTTTTCGGGAGACTGTTTGTTAGGGCTGTCTTTATCAAAATTTGGTTGTTGCGGATTTGCAGACCTGAACTCCCGTTTGTTCTGGTGCTTAAATTTTTGCTCGATTTTAACAACATATCGATAAGCAACACCGAGTGATGAGATGTCTAGAAAATCCATTTCAGTTTGGATGTATCTGTGTAGAGCCCCGTGGTATTTTAGAACCAAATTTCGTTCAGAGTCCTTGATACCCAGCTTGGTGCGCAAGGTATGGAATCTATTGGTGAACTCTAGAACTGCTTGGCCCCTCTCTTGCCGCAGTGTGGTCCAATTCATGTATTGGTTCTCATAGTTGCCAACAGGGTAATACTGTTCCTTTACCGCATCCACAAAAAAACCCCAAGTGGGCTCGGCCCCATATATCCCAGACTTCTCTGTGGAACTCTGCTCCCAGTAAGTTTCCCACCAATGTTTGACATGGGGGAGAGATTTAAGGAGTGGGAAGGTGATCTTTTCTTTGTCGGAAAAATTGTGAACAGAGAAATAACCTTATAGCATATTTAACCATTTGTCTAGGGCTTCTGCATCTATTTGTCCTTCAAATACTGGAATATCAAAATTAACTTGTACCTTGAAAGGTGAGGGCTTCCAAAGTGGCCGCTTGATGAAGATGCGCTTGTTTCTATTGACAGACGTTGAAGGATGTGGGGAAAATTCTCCATCATTTCGTCCCTCTGTCGCGTGAGAGCTTACTCAAGCAACAGACTTATAGGATCGTCTGCTCCGTCGTTTTTCTTTTCTTCCGCCATTGAGGATTTCTTGGGTGTGTGAGAGCGATTGTTCTCAAGAGAGACAAGCTTGAGACCCAAATTGCTATACTCAGACCTCGTCGGGGACATGTACTAAAAAAATGATCAAGAACAACCTACTCTGATACCACTGATCGAGATTATTTTCAGTATGAAATGAGAGTGGAGATATAATAAAGAAATGCACAGAGATATCACGTATATCTAATAATATAACAAAAATATATCAGATATGCAACCATAAACACAGAGATACAGTAATACACGATTTCTATTAATGAAATAAATGTATAGAGACTGTAAAAATACAGAGTGAAAGACTTGCTAGAATGGTGGCAGCTTATCTCTGAGAAGAGATGTGATGGCTACTCGCATTCGTAAGAAGATGATTACAATGAGGCTTTGAAGACCTTTTTACAATAAGTAGGAATAAAAACCCTAGACATCCAAAAACCTAACCCTAGGAAATGAAGTGCCAAAAGTCATGTGGGCCCCGTTTGGGTAAGTTGGTGCATCAACTTCCCGGGGTCGTAACTTTTGCATACGATCTTCGTTTTAGGCTCATGATAGCTCATTGGAAAGGTATCGTTGAGGAGATTCATTTTGGGGGCTCAATAATGCCTTCAGCTATCATTGAGAAGCTCAATCCCGAAAAACCTTCATTTAGGCCCTCAAAATGGCCCCGGAAGTTAAAAACTACTAAAAATAGTAAATTGCCAAAATGGTCAAAAAACTGTTTTGAGCCAGTCGAAAAAGGTGGATGGCCACCGATATCCACCTGGATCAACTTTGGTAAAACCCTAATTCATGTTGTAAAGGGTACAAGTCGACCCCACCATGCAAAGATAATTAATATTGTGTAATTATTAATTATATTATTAAGTTGTACAGGTCAGCCCTATTGTGTCAAGTGTCTTGTCTATTCGTTGCGCTAGGTATTGTATAAATAAGAGATAGATCCCCATTGTGGATCCTCTCTCTCATACTCAACGCTTGATCTGAAATTACGAGGACTGCAATTTACACTTCTCTAGGGACTAGTTTTCTCAGTCTTAGAAGCACCCTCTTATGTTCTAGGTTTTAGTGGTGGATGGTGGATCTTCTCTTGGCAATATAGTAATGGGATTGCTGGGTTTCCCCTTGGTTGAGAAGGGTTTTCCCAAGATACTTCTTGTGTTCTTTTGTGCATGGTTATTCTTCTTGTGATCTTGGTTTACTGCAACTAGTGCTATTGTAGCTGCATTATTTATGGCTATAGCTTATGCTAAATGAAATAAACTACATGCATGAGTTAATCACTAAAAACTTAACAAAACCTTTGGGAATGGGCACCATTAGACTCAAGTTGTTTGGATTGTCGGATTTTCTTTTGCACAATGTACTCTATCTTCCTGAGATGAAAAGGAGCTTACTGTCCCTTGTGCACATCAGACAACAAAGCCACTTTGTTCATATGATCGGTGTAAAAGTTGAAATATGGAAGGATTATGATAACATGCTTGTTGTGACTGAAATGGAAGATGGAAGACTGTTGAAGCTGAATGGGACATCTGCCCATACACACCATGCTACATACCTCTCTGATCACGATGAAGGTATAATGTCATCTAGTCTTTTGTGGCATGCTAGATTTGGTCATATAAATTATGACAATCTTCATTTAATGAGAAAGAATGATGTTTTTGTTCTTCCTACCATTCCTAGAAAACTGAAACAATGTGATGCTTGTATCCATGGAAAGCATAACAATCAACCATTCCATGATTCTACTTCCAGAGCATGTGAAAAACTTGAACTGATTCATTCTGATTTGTGTGGCCCTATGTATGTTCCGTCTGCAAATGGAAATAAATATATAATGTCTTTTATTGATGATTACACCAGGATGTGTTGGGTGTACTTGCTGAAAGATAAATCACAAGATTTTGAAACATTTAAAGATTTTCATGTATGGATTCAAAATGAAGCTTAGTCTCATATTGACTCTTTTCGCACTGATAATGGAAGAGAATATACATCTAATAAATTTGAAAGTTAACTTCGCCAACATGGGATCAAATATCAAACACCAGTTCCATACAATCCTTAACAAAACGATGTAGCTAAACGAATGAACATGACACTCCTAAATATGGTTCGTTCCATGATGTTTTTCAAGAATGTTAAATTGATGTTTTGGGCTGATGTGATTCTATGTGTAGTTTATGTCAAAAACAGGTGTCCACCTCATGCTATAAGAAACAAGACTTTTTATGAAATTTGGTATGGTCAAATTCTTTCGATGAGGCATCTTAGGGTTGTTAGAAAAACATGATCGTAGAGCAATAAAATAAAACAAATGCGAAAATAAAACACATAAGATAAACAATACAATAGAGACACATATATACGTGGTTCACCCAATGTGGGCTACGCCCACCATAGAAATTGTGAGGTCCTTCCTTTATTATTATCTAGCAAATGAACATATACAATCTACAACACATCCGCTATAACTTCCTCTTCTTTTTCTCACAGTCTCCTCTCTCAGAATACAATATTCACTCTCATACACAACCACAATACACA
>ML838968.1:22548-46997 GCA_009831015.1 Picea engelmannii
GGGGGGGGGGGTAGGTCCCCCTTGAACCCTCGACAAAAGGGGGCTAGGCTTACCTGCATATAAATCAGGAAGATAATCAGGCTCCACAACCAACAAGGGACTTTTGTTCCACCTGCTATGCCTTGATTCTTAATGAACAAAGAAGCAAGCTTGATGCAAGGAGTCAGAAGTGCATCTTCTTGGGGTTCTCAAATACCACCAAGGGGTATCGTCTTTATGACGAGACAAACAAGTTCATCCTTTTTAGAGATGTGATCTTTCTTGAATCCACCAAGAAAGACGAAATTGTTGAGAGGAAACTTAATCATCTGGACAGATTCACTCGTGTAAAGACATATCATGAATTTGATGATGAGATTCCACATCTTGAAGGGGGGATCCCTATCTTGGGTTAATCTTTGGAATCTCCTTTTGAAGCACCATCTTCTCCTCGTGAAGAAGTTCCTGCCACTTTATCATAACATGAAGCTCATTTGGATGATGTGATCGAGAGAATTGAAAAGTTGAGGCTTGATGAAAACTCAACACCATCTCAATCAACCGAGCAACTTGGACCGTCTCAGAAAGGTCCACCAAAATGGCTCACTAAAACACTTGAAAGTGTTCATCCCGATGAGGTTGGAAATGCATGAATCAAAATGTCCTCAAAACAAAATGGAGGTAATGTAAATAATTCAAACTCAGGTGATGTAGATGATATGGATGTTTCATATGATTGTGAGTTGAATTTATCTACTAACCTTGAACCAACTTCCTTTAAAGAAGTTGATTCTCATGATGAATGGAAATAATCCATGTAGAAGGAATATGATGCTCTCATAAAAAATGAGACATGGAAGTTGGTGGACCTTCCATATGGCACCAAACCAATTGGCTTCAAGTGGGTATTCAAGAACAAGTACAGATTGAATGGCTCACTTGGCAAGCACAAAGCAAGGATCATGGAAAAATGATTTGCACAGAAAGGTGTTTATTATGAGGAGACTTTTGTTCCCAAAACAAAATGGGCTACCATCTGCACTCTATTTTCCATGGCAGGACAAAATGGATGGAAAATTCATCAAATGGATGTGAAGACTGCCTTCTTGAATAGAGACTTGAAAGAGAATGTGTTCATGTCTCAACCAAAAGGTTTTGTTGTGAAGGGACAATAACATAAGGTATGGAAGCTCATCAAATTCTTATATGGCTTGAAACAAGCACCGTGAGTATGGTATGAAAAGTTAACCAAGCATCTTCTTAAATTAAATTTCAAGCATTTCAATCTTGACAATGCAACTTTGTTTGTCAAGAAAGTTGGGAAAATTGTTGTATATCTTGTAGCATATGTAGATGATCTGTTCATAACACAGAACATTGAGAACTACATTTCTTCCATAAAGAAAGAGTTGAAGAAAGGCTTCGAGATGACGGATTTGGGACATCTTCACTACTATTTGGGAATTGAAGTGATACAAAATCCAAAATACATATTCATCTCCCAGAAAAAGTACATTGGAGAATTGTTGAACAAGTTTGGCATGGCTGAGTGTAATCGTGTTTTTACTCCAATGGAACAAAATTTGAAACTCACATCAAAAGAAGAGAATGAATTTGAGGATGCAACCAAGTATAGATACCTTGTGGGAAGTCTTATCTATCTTACTACCACCAGACCAAACATTTCATTTGTTGTTGAGATTCTTTCTAGGTTCATGCAAAAGCCTTGTGAAGGACATTGGTCTGCTGCAAAAATAGTTATGAAATATGTTATAACCCTATGTTTCATAGGATCACCTGGTGATTCTAATCTCTTCTTTTAGTTGTGTTATATTGTAAATAATATTTTATTCTGCAAATGATTTACAAAAGAAAAGAAAAATAAAAAGAAAAAAGAAAATAAAGAAAAAGAAAAAGAAAAGAAAAAGAAAAAGAATAAGAAAATAATAAAAAATATAAAAATCAAAAGAGGGTATAAAAAGAGAAAAAGAGAAAAAGAGAAAAAGATAAACCCCATGGAATAAAATTTGGTTTGATTCATACTGTCTAGATCAAACTATTTAAATTTATGCAGATAGGATAGTGAATAAATTTAGTTAAACAGTTTAATCTTAGCCAAATTAGAAAGGTTAGTGAATAAGTTTGACCAAACAATCTAAGCTTGGTAAAATGTCTTAGGTTACAGTAATTTTTGACCCAACAGTTTAAGTCAGGTTGATGTGCTAGGTAATTAGATTAGGAACTAGGTTAGCATGTTTTATTTTCAATAAAAGATTGTAAAGGGTTGATTAAATGCCTTTGTTTGGAGTTAATCTAATGTGTTTTTGACCCCCTTGGTGACAAAATAAAGAAAGGGGAGCTAACAAAGACTCGCAAACTGTTTTTATCCTAAGTTATGTGGTGATATGACAAATTTGGCGCTTTGTGGCTAAAGAGGACACTAATCTCAGCGGTTGATCAAAGCGCGCCCAGATCAACGGTCCGTAGTGAATGTCAGACCCCCCTCGACCTTTCTGCCTTTAACGGTGGGGGGGAGGGGGGGGGGGCTCTGAGTTAGTGGTTTTTCTGGCGCGAGCCCCGCATAACATGTCCACTTTTCATCAACTCAGACCCCCCTCACTCATTACTACTTACCGCCTACCCCCCTCTCCGATATATCGCCAAACCACTCATCAATACCATCACCGCACTTCGCCGCCACACTCCACTACCCTACCAACATGTCACACTCCACTACCCTACCAACATGTCACACTCCACTCACCTTTCACACGTCACATCCTATCCACTCGTTGGCTATTCAATGTCCTCCACGTCACCTCCATCCATCTGTTGGCCAATCAATGCCTTTCTTCATGACCGTTACCCGTCCAACTCATCATCCGCTCCATAACAAACACCTCCCTACGCCATTTAACTCCGTTCTTTCACCATTCCCGCAATGTTCACCGACTTAGACATAGTCGACGCCACCATTTCTCGTTTTCAAGATAACCACCACTAAGCTCGCGGTCGACAAGTGCCATTAAACTTGGTAATCACAGACAACATTGTTTTCTATTTACAAAGATTTGTTCAATTATGGCACCCAAGTCTAAATCCACAGAAATAGAAGAAAAACCCTTCCTCCCTCCTCCTGTTGACTTGGATCGCACCCCCTTAGCTGATAAAGATTATCTAATTGCAGAGCCGAAGTGTGAATTCGACTACTTTGAATTACACTTCTGGCTCAAGGATATATTCATGGACCAAATCGACGAGATCGGACTCCGGGAGTCAAATCTCCCACTGTACTTATTTCCCCAGACCTATCATTTCCCTGAGTTCACCCTGAAATGTCAAACTCACTACCTTCCTGGCCAAAGGGCCATTGTGTCTTCGTCTTTTGAAACTCCGTTCACCATCACCCCTGAAACGATAAATCAAATGCTGCAGATACCCATAACTGATTCCAGCTCCCCCTTCTCCATTGAAATCCCGACTGAGCTCTATCAGAAACTGTCTTTCCCACAAAGAGCTCAAATCTTTGAACTCTTCCTACCTGAAAGCGCACAGTTGCCTAAAAATAATACCCCATATCATTCTTCCATCTTCTCAGTCAAAGGAAACCAGATCATTTCCTCCTTATGTTGCTTTCTAGGATACTATTCAGACGAGTGGGTAGATGAATCCATCCTGGGTTTCCTATCCATCTTTTCCACTGAAGAGAAAACTATTGTCCAGTTTGACTACAACCTGTTTCTGGCTGACAACATCCATGAACAACTTTTCAAGTTTTCCACATAAGGTATGTTAAGGTGTTCTTCAATATTGGTGTACCTGTTCCTTTTCTTCCAAGAAGATAAATTCTCCTTCTCCCTCCAGAAGTTGGATCAAGATGGTAATCCTCAACCAGTAACCTACTGGACATCAATAGTGAGGAAGAACTCATCTGAGTTTAGCTTCAAATAGTCCATTGACCAATTTTACCATCCAATGGTATGCATGCTCAGTAGTATAACATAACCAAGAATAAATGAGGAAGTCCAGAGGATTCTGCACCTGTCAGACTTAGCCAAAACAGGGGACTGGGACATTTACCAGGACCATACAGAAATCAGGGTCTATGGGTGTGAATTACCTCCTTACAAGATGCCAAAGTGCCTGCCTGTCAGGATATTCTCCTTGGAATAGATCAAACAGATGATCAATACTAATGATATTCACTTTGTGGCATTCAATAAGAAGTAGCAACTCAGGATCAAAGGCTAGATAGGTTCATTCATATGCAATAACAAAGTTGCAGGGGAAGAAGCCAATAATCTTTTAAAAGAAATGAATTTCAGCCTAAATTTCCCATGGCATTATGACCCTTGTGGCATTATAGCAGAAACCAGGCTTAAAAACAAGATCTCTCCTTATGCTCATGTGCCAAACCCTGAAATTGAAAGGTCCATGAATCAGATAGAGTGGTAGGAAAATACTTTGTTAGATACAGAACAACAACCTTCACCTGCGAACATTTCACATACCAACACTCCAAAGGTACAAACAGAGAAGAGATCCAGGAAATAAATCTCTCCTTCAGTCACAGAGGTATCAACAGAATATTTCCAAGTCTACAGGAAGAGGACCAAAACTAGCCATACCCCTGACAGATCTAGAGAAGACGAAACTCAATCCACCATAATTATGGAGGGACCACACTCATCAACCCTCTCAGGAAGCCAACACATAGTATCTACTTCCTCACCCAAAAAGAAAGCATATACTATATTGTCAACTAAATCCTCACAGGAGCCTGCAGGACTTAATTTCTTTGAGAAGTACAACTTAATCAAACAAAAGAATGAGCTGCTAACTAACAACACCTATGAACAATTTTGGAAGCAGACATCTACATCACAACATAGGTTACTATCTGCATTCGACACAGAGAAAGGAATGATACACATGGCATTCTTGTAGGCACAGGTTCCTCATCCCAAGACAATTTCTGATTACAAGAGGGAAACATTTGAATTTGATGTAAAAGAGGTGCATCCAGCTGATCAAATAGATATGCACAGGAAAACTGGGGAGATGATTTTCTCCACCCTGACAAATACATCCTTGACTACTGAAAAATTGCAGTTCTCTCTAAATAATGTCCAGTCTCAGTTGAAAATGGAAAAGATATCCTCTCTAGGCAAGGATAATAAGATCAAATCTCTTGAGGAGATGGTACTAAAAGTTGGCTATGATCCATCCAATATTAAAGCAACAGAGGAACTGCTGAAGAAGAAAAATGTTGACATAGCATCTCTAAGGAAACAACTGAAACTCCCAGCCACCGAAGATTCACAAGCAAAGGAAATGGTTGAGAGTGAAGGCCACAAGGAGGAGATGCTGAAACTGATAATGGAGCAGAATGCACATATTAAGGAGATGGAGGCCGAGATGGATAAGTTAGTTAAAGAGAAAGAACAGAGTATTCCAATGACCGTCATCCCACTGGAAGTAGTTCCTTTCATAGGAGTCAGTACAGCAGAAACCACAACAACATAAATTCCATCAGCCATTCTAGTGACAGTTCTAGATGCATCTGAGAAATTGACAAAGTCAATGGAGGACATGACTCTGCAAGGATAATAAATCAGAAGATTGCAAGAAGAGATTAATAACCTCCAGAAATTGAAATCCATGTTCTATTCCAGCTACAACATAGAGATGCACAAATCACAGAGACTCACTCAAGAAATACAAAAGTTGCAGAAGGAGACAATCATGGCCAAGACACTATCAGAAGCCAAGGAAAACATATGGATGGACATCAGCAAGTGAATGACAGAGATTTGGCCACTCATACAAATTGTGTTTGAACAACATGAACTGGTGGAGAGAGCCAGACAAGCAATTGACAAGATAAGGGAAGAATTGGGAGAAAGGCCTACAGAGGCCACTAAAATCATCAAGTTCTTAAATTCCAAGACCAAAGAAGAGATAGAGTCTTTGTAAATTGAAGATAGGACATAGACCATCCTTGAGGTCAAGAAAGTTTTGACCAAGAAAGGATTGATGCTGCAATTAGAGGAGAAATCCCAGACAATGGACATTGGGGTGCAGAGATTTTTCAGCAAGGTTGATTCACTGCACAAGAAGGGACTTCCAGGTTTACTAGTGATCAATGATAATATCATCACTTTGTCTGACTAAAAGCAGAAGATCCTAGCAGTAGCAAAAGATGGTTCTAAATTTGCAGGCATACAAGGGAGCATTATTGGCAAGGATTTCTTAGAAACTTTATAGTTGGACCCGAGCATCCAACATGAGATAAAATACATTTTTATCACAAAGCCTACCTTTGCCAAGTATATTGAGATGGACGAAACATACAGAAGGTTGCTCAAGGTTTCTATCCCTAGTCAAAAGAGATGGGAAGACCTATGTGCTTTGCTCGAGTAGAGGTGATGTGGATATCCGAGTTAGCATGAGGAACAATCAATTCAAAGTGATGAATCACCAAATACTTTCCTCAGAATCAACATCAAGGATTCGAACAGATCATCAACAGTCCTATTATTTTGTAATTATAATCTAGTTAGTTAGATTTTTCCTCCACCATATCCTAGTCATTAATGACAATATCAAATGTAATTTTTGTATAAATAATTGTCACTTAGAAGTATTGAGGGTTGATTTTTGCATCCAAGGATCTATCTTTGTAATCTTTTTGAGAAGATCGACCAGTAATAAAAAGGCTATTCACAAGATTCTTGCGTTTGGAAGTTGGAGATGTTTATCTTGCTCTCTTAATGTTTATCTTACTATGTAATCATTTTGTTTTCTGTTTCTAATCGTTTAAAGGAAGTTAATGAACATAATTTGTTTTGTGCACTCTGTTTCTGGTCTTTAGCGATCTACATGTTATTCATATGATATTAAGTAAATAAATTATTAACTGTTTCTTTACTTGGTTGAATCTCTCACCTGTTCTATCTTTCCACCACATTTAATTCTAATATATCCAACATCCTCACTACCTTGCCCTGTGAATAAATCTTATAAAAAATGTATATGATCTTAATCTATAATACAGACCCCATAGCCCAATGGATGTTTAGTGCAATACTTTCAACCAATCTTTATAAACAAAAAAAAAACAAGCCCAAATTATTTTAACTAGCATAATATCTAAAATTCAAACAGATCTAAATTCTATAGAGAGATCCCTCTCTGAAACTGGTAGGGCTAGATTCCAGTTTCGAAAGCGGTTTTGGTAAGTTAGCTTTGTCAATTTCTTTTTCCCTTAACAACCTCTGGGAGTTACAGAGTGCTAACATAGTGGCAACCATACTAGGGAACAGACAATTAATTTTTCATCTTTATCATTTCTCTTCCCTAGATAAAGAAAACTTTATTTCTGAACAAATCACAGATTTAACTTTCAAAGAGATAAATGTTCAGAGGTTGTTGAAGTTTTGTATATATTAATTTAGATCTCTTAAAGTCTAAAGTTTTGGCTCCAAAAAGAATTCACACTAGATCTCATCTTGATACAGAACCTGTAACAATAGTAGATAATCCAGAAAAATTAATCAGAAAAAGAAACACAGTAGAAGGTCAAGGGAGTAGCAGTCCTCTTATTAGGGCCAATTCTCTTCCAGATAAGCTTATCTCAATCCAGGACATTGAGTTTGACCTACCTTTTGAACATAGCCTTTTCAGAACTAAATCAGATAGCTTTGTGGACAAAATATTACTAGATCAAACCATCCTCCAACCTAAAACCCCTGAAAGACTCTCTCCTAGAACATATTTTGATCAACGAATCCTTCAAGAGTTTTAGAAACTATAAGATCTAGCATCCAATCTAGATCAAGCTTCGTCTTAAGCCAATTTTCAACAGTTTGTCGAGCTTTTTGGCATTTCTATTACTGCAGCTTCTGTCAATCCTCAAGTAACTCAGTCCATACCTCCCAACCCTGTCTCTTCCACATCTTCTGTCACTTTCCCACCAATCAAATAGGGTGTCATTCAACCTCCCCCACCAATCATGGCACCGAGATATGCTCCCCTGGTGTTAGTTTCTCCCTTACATGGCATGCCCCAGGACTATCAAACCAGACTTCCTCAGTTTGATGGTACCAGAACCCTTAATGCACAACAACATGTGGATAAAATGAATGATTTCTTCGATTTGTAGGAAGTTGATGAGGCAGATGTCCAGATGAAAATTTTTGCACAAAGTTTAACTTGCGAGGTCAAAAAATGGTTTAAATAATTACATGCTGCTATCATTGATGATATTGCTGCTTTCCACCAAACCTTTCTCAATAGATGGGAGGTAAAGAAAAACCCTCTCCAAATTTTATCAGAATATTAAAATATCAAAAGAAATCAAGGGGAAACGGTTCAAGACTATTGCATTCGTTTTAATAATATCTATACTACAATTCCTGCTGATATCAAACCTCCTCAAGGCTTGGCCTTAATCAAGTTCCCTGATGGTTTCGATGCTGATATGTCCTACCAACCGAGAGAAAGAAATTCTGCCACTCTTGAAGATATGCAAAAGAGTGCTGTAAGTGTTGAAGAAAATCTGCTGGCTAGGAGAGCTAGACAGAGAAATGAAAGGAGAGTTACCATTAAAGAAGAACCTTCCACCTCTACTTCAGATGCTAGAATTGATTATTTGGTCAGAACTGTGGGAAGATTAATGGAAAGACTAGAAATCAGAGATAGAAATCCTCCTAGAGAGAACCATCCTGCTCCTCAGATTCAAAATCCAAATTTCAGAAGGAACCCTCCCTAGATCAGACAAAGAGATCCCATAGACCAAAGTGAACAGAGAGGCTTTGATCAACAGATTAGGCCACTTCTTCAAGAAAAATATGTTAATGAAGGGGAAGAGATAATTGAGGAGTTGGACGAAATTCACATAAATCTCATGGGGGTTAACGATAACGATTCCATCTTTCTTACTCAGAAAGAACATGACTTGTTTCTCCTTTAACAAACTGAAGTAAACAAGGAAGAGTCTGAACAACAAGCCTTCAAAAATGCAATAATGGAAGTCCACAGACAATACAACTTGAGAAGCAAGAAATCTAATGACAACCCAAATAAGAAAGCTGCTGAAGCTAAGAAAAACTCAGACACTACTCCTAAGAAAGTTCTTGAGAAGAAAAATCCAGAAACTCCTGCAAAAAGAACTCCCGAATCTTTACCAAGGACAACTCAAACCGAGGTTGCATCCACAAGTCAGCCTAGTACTACTACACATAAAAATGTGGCTGATAAATCAGAATTTTAGAGCCAAAGAAAAACTTCTACCACTTTCATCTTGGAAAGTGAATTGGCCAAACTGAAAATTCCTATTCCTTTGACAGAACTAATGAACAAAAATGTTTACAGATCACAGGCGATCAAAGCATTAAACATAGAACTAGGAGTAGGCGCAGACACTATGAATGTTGTTGATGATCAACCTGAGATGCTTTTTGGTCCTGAGGTTGAGGGACAAACTGACAATGGTTCTGTTCCTCCTTTTTACATCAGTCTGAATATTCATGACAAGACATTACACAATGCTATGCTGGATTTTGGTGTTTCTCACAATCTTATGCCCAAGGCTGTGATGGAGAAATTGGGGCTTGATATCACCAGGGCTTACAAGGACTTATACTCTTTAGAATCAATCAAGGTTAAATGCATAGGTCTGATCAAATACCTATGTATTACCCTAGCTCAAATCCTAGCTAAAAGCATGGTGATGGATATTGTCGTGGCAGATATTCCTCCAAAATATGGTATGTTATTATCTCGATCATGGGGTGCCAAGTTAAAGGGTACTTTACAGTTGGACATGTCCTATGCCACCATCCTCGTGTTTAATCAACATAAAAGATTGTATAGAGAGACTCTGATGAAATACATGGTCATGAGTCAAGAGAAGCCACATAAATATCCTTTGTACTCTGGTCATTCTGACCTAGACTCTTTCATTTTATATAATGATGGTGACTTGGACATTCAAATTGCACAATTAGAAGATGATGCGTCTAGCTTGGAGGAAAATCAAGTAATCACCGAGGAAAGTAAAACAGAGACAACAAAAAATGATGAACCAACATACCCTCTCTGGAATATGGATTTCGATGGAGTTGTCAGTAAAGAAGGAGCATGAGCTGGGGTGTGGGTGCATAATCATAAAACAAGGTATTCAGAAAGCCACTCGTATAAATTAAATTTTCAGTGCACCAATAACATAGTTGAGGATGAAGCATTGATGCTCGGCCTGAAGTTGTTGAAGAAACTTGGTGCCAAAAGGATTATGGTAAGAGGTGATTCTGAACTTGTCATTAAACAAATCAAAGGTGAGTTTTCTGCCAAACATCCTAGACTCGGAGCTTATAGAAATGTTGTTTTGGATTTTCTACAATGTTTCATTGAAATTGACTTCCAAGTAATTCCTAGAGGCCAAAACATACTTGCAGATGGACTAGCTACTTCGGTAGCCTCGTGTAAAATGCCTTTCCATCCAAATCTCCAATACACAGTAGAGGTGAAATGCAAACCGACTGTCCCAAATAATATCAGGTACTGACAAGTGTTTGGTAACGATGAACAGATTGCTGATTTCCTGCAATTTAAAAATGATTTTGAGTGTGCAAATATTGATGTAGATAGTGATGATGATAGTGTAAATAAACTAGATTTAGAAGATGATAGTGTAAATAAACTAGATTCAAAAGAAATAAATGAAAAAGACGACATTTTACAATTGAAGAATAATATTTTACCTAGAGGGTTGGTTCCTTTAGAAGAACTGTTTGATTTCAATGATGTAGCAAAAAAGCCAAAAATCGAACCTATTGGAAAAGAGGTTGAAGAATGTAATATAGGAACATATGAAAAACCAAAAATGATTAAGCTATCCAAATCTTTACCTACCGAGCAAAAACATAAATATATTGAACTTTTCAAGGAATTTGTAGATGTCTTAGCTTGGAGATATGAGGATTTAAAGTCTTATGACACTAGTATCATACAACACAGAATCCCTATAAAAGAAGAACATAATCCTTTCAAGCAAAAACTTAGGAGAATCAATCCAAAGTTAATGCCTCTGATAGAAAAAGAAATAAAGAAAATGTATGATGCCAAAATAATTGCTCCCTTGAGATTTTCAAAATGGGTTTCTAATTTGGTTCCTACCAGAAAGAAGACTGGAGAAATCAAGCTCTGCATTGATTTCAGAAACCTCAACAAAGTTTCCCTTAAAGACAACAATCCTCTGCCCAAGATGGATCATATCTTACAAAAGGTAGTTGGAGCTAGTAGGATCTCTTTGCTAAACGGTTTTTTTGGCTATAACCAAGTCCTTGTCCACGCTGATGACCAAGAGAAAACAACTTTCACTACACCCTGGGGAACTTTCATGTATGTGAAAATGCCCTTTGGTTTAATGAATGCTGGTGCCACTTTCCAGAGGGCAATGCACATTGCCTTTGTAGATGAACTCAGGAGGTTTATCGTCATATACTTGGATGATGTAATTATCTATTAAAAAACTGATGAAGAACACCTATGACATCTCATAAGAGTTTTTGAAAAGTGCAAAAAATTTGGAATCTCACTCAACCCCAAGAAAACTTTGTTTGGTTTAGAAGAGGGAAAAATGCTAGGACACATTATATCTAAATATGGAATCAAGATAGATCCCATCAGAATCGAAGCCATCCAGAAGTAAGCCCACCCTAGAAACATTAAGGAATTACAGTCCTTCATTAGGAAAATAAATTTTCTGAGAAGATTCATACCTAATTTGGAAGAGCTCCTCAGAAACATAACAAACATGCTTAAAAAAGTTATAAAAATAAAGTGGAACACGGAATCTAAGAAATCATTTGATCAAGTGAAACTGGCATTGACACAAGCCCCTGTATTAATCAATCCTGATTTTACTAAAGATTTGTACTTATTCTCTTTTTCTTCTGAACACACCATTGCAACTGTCGTTTTGCAGAAAAACAGTGAAGGCCATGGACAACCTATAGCATTTTTCAGCAAGTCACTGAGAGATGTTGCACTGAACTACAACATAATGGAGAAACGAGCTTTTGCCTTGGTAAAAGCAATCAAAGATTTTAGAGTTTACATTCTCCATTCACATACCATTGCTTATGTTCCTAATGCAACGGTGAAAGATATTCCGACTCAGGATAACCCAGATGGTAGAAGATGGAAATGGATTGCTGTGATCCTTGAATATGATATAGAAATCAAACCAACCAAACTGATCAAGGGTCAAGGTTTGGCCAAACTAATGGCTGAATCAAATTTTCATGCTTTAGATATAAAAAATTTAGCTGCAGTTGATGAACAGGAAGAGCAGACGACTCCACATGTCAAAGAGGTATTCTCAAATTATCCATGGTACGCAGACCTTATCTTTGTCTTGCATAATTTGCAAGCTCCTCTTGGTCCGACAAAGACTAAAGCTAGATTCTTAAAACTTAAAGCTTTGAAATATTGCATTATGAATGGAAATATTTACTAGAAAGATGCTGGAGGCATTTTACTTAATTGTTTATTGAAATATGAAGCTGACAAATCATTGCAGGAGTTCCATGAAGGATATTGTGGCGGGCATTTAAGTTGGAAGACTATTGCTAACAAATTTCTTAGAGCTAGTTTTTACTGGCCCACCTTGTTTGCAGATGTCCATAAAATAGTAACCTCCTGTCACAAGTGCCAAATCTTTGAGGGAAAACAAAAACTTTTTCCTTTGCCTTTGAAACCTATTTTGGTTGAAGCTCCATTCTAGCAATGGGGTTTAGATTTAATTGGGGAGATTCACCCTCCTTCTTCAGGTCAACATAAATGGATCCTCACAGCTACAAACTACTTCACAAAGTGGATTGAAGCTCTACTCTCCAGGCAAGCCACAGATGCTGTGATTATAAAATTCTTGGAAAATAACATTCTTTCTCGTTTTGGATGCCCCAGGAAGATTATCACTGATAATGCAACAACTTTCATATAAAAAAAGATGATAGAATTTTGCAGTAAGTATCAGATCACTTTAGGGAACCCTACAACCTATTACCCTCAGTTTAATAGATTGACAGAGTCCTCTAATAAAATCTTGGTAAATATTATAAAGAAGATGCTGGAGGACAATAAGAAATCTTAGCACAACAACTTGGTTCATGCACTTTTGGCTGACAGGCTGACTACAAAAACATCAATTGGTATGTCCCCATATGAGTTGGTATATGGAACTGATGATGTTTTCCCCACCTCTTTGGGTGTCCCTGTTATGAAGCTGTTACAAGAAGTAGAGGTAGAGCCTAATGACATCCAAAGGAGGATCAATTAGATGATACAACTCCAACAGTCCAGAGAGGAGGTGTATAACCAGACCCAGGTAATCCAAGAGAGCATAAATTTTTTTTATGACAAAAGAACCAAGGACGATGATTTCAAATTGGATGATGTAGTACTGAAATGGGATTCTAGAAATGAAGACAAGGGCAAGCATGGGAAGTTCAACAATTTGTGGAAAGGCTCTTTCATAATCCAAGCATATAGAGGAAATAATGCATTCTTACTCAAGGATAGGGATGGAGCAGATTTGGTAGGAGGACCTATCAATGGAAGGATGCTCAAACATTATGTTCCACTAGAATGAAGATCTTAGTCACTCATCTCATTGTACAAACCACTTTTACTTTTACTTTTATGTCATGTGTGAGGTGATTTTTATCAGATGGTTGAAGCTTGAAGAGAAGGCCCTAAACCACTGATCTGGACCACCAGATTTACAATAAGAATAAAGCTAATCAGGATGCAGAAAATCACTGGAGAAGATTCAAAGTAGAAGGTAGCTGGTTCTTGGCACCTCACAAGGACACCACCATCCCCAAGTGGAGCCACTGTTATAACCCTATGTTTCATAGGATCACCTGGTGATTCTAATCTCTTCTTCTAGTTATGTTGTATTGTAAATAATATTTTATTCTGCAAATGATTTACAAAAGAAAAGAAAAAGAAAAAGAAAAAAGAAAAGAAAGAAAAAGAAAAAGAAAAATAAAAAGAAAAAAAGAAAAAATATAAAAATCAAAAGAGGGTATAAAAAGAGAAAAAGAGAAAAAGATAAAACCCCATGGAATAAAATTTGGTTTGATTCATACTGTCTAATCATGATCAAACTATTTAAATTTATGCAGATATGATAATGAATAAATTTGGTTAAACAGTCTAATCTTAGCCAAATTAGATAGGTTGGTGAATAAGTTTGACCAAACAGTCTAAGCTTGGTCAAATGTCTTAGGTTAGAGTAATTTTTGACCCAACAGGTTAAGTTGGGTTGATGTGCTGGGTAATTAGATTAGGAACTAGGTTAGCATGTTTTATTTTCAATAAAAGATTGTAAAGGGTTGATTAAATGCCTTTGTTTGGAGTTAATCTAATGTGTTTTTGACCCCTTGGTGACAAAATAAAGAAAGGGGAGCTAGCAAATACCCACAAAATGTTTTTATCCTAAGTTCTCTGGTGATATGACAACTTTGGCGCTTTGTGGATAAAGAGTGCACTAATCTCAACGGTTGATCAAAGCACACCCAAATCAACGGTCCATAGTGAATATCCGACCCCCCCGACCTTTCTGCCTTTAACGATGGGGGGGTCCGAGTTAGTGGTTTTTCTGCCACGGGCCCCGCATAACGTGTCCACTTCTCATCAACTCAGACCCCTCTCACTCATTACCGCTTACCGCCTACCCCCCGCTCCGATATACCACCAAACCACTCATCAATACCGTCACTGCACTCCGCCGTCACACTACCCTGCCAACATGTCACACTCCACTCACCTTTCACACGTCACATCCTATCCACCCGTTGGCCATTCAATGTCCTCCACGTCACCTCCATCCATCCGTTGTCCAATCAATGCCTTTCCTCGTGACTGTTACGTGTCCAACTCATCATCTGCTCCATAACGGACACCTCCCTATGCCATTTAACTCCGTTCTTTCACCATTCCGACACTATTCACCGATCCAGACATAGTCGACGCCACCATTTCCCATTTTTAAGATAACCACCACTAAGCTCATGGTTGACAAGCGCCATTAAACCTGGTAATCACATACAACATTGTTTTCTATTTACAAATATCTGTTCAATTATGGCGCCCAAGTATAAATCCACAGAAACAAAAGAAAATCCCTTCCTCCCTCCTCTCGTCGACCTAGATCGCACCCCCTTAGTTGATAAACATTATTTAATTGCATAGCCGAAGTGTGAATTCGACTTCTTCGAATTACACTTCTAGCTCAAATATATTCCTGGACTAGAGCGACGAGATCGGACTTTGGGAGTCCAATCTCCCATTGTACTTATTTCCCCAGACCTACCATTTCCCTGAGTTCGCACTGAAATGTCAAGCTCACTACCTTCCCAGCCAAAGGGCCATTGTGTCTTCGTCTGGTGAAACTCGGTTCACCATCACCCCTGAAATGATAAACCAAACGCCACAGATACCCAGATCTGATTCCACCTCCCCCTTCTCCATTAAAATCCCGACTGCTCTATCAGAAGCTGTCTTTCCCACAGAGAGCTCAAATATTTGAACTCTTCCTACCTGAAAGCACACAGTTGCCTAAAGAGAATCTCCCATATCACTATTCCATCTTCTCAGTCAAAGGAAACCAGATCATTTCCTCCTTATGTTTCTTGCTAGTATACTATTCAGATGAGTGGGTAGATGAACCCATTTTGGGTTTCCTATCAATATTTTCCACTGAAGAGAAATCTACTATCCATATTGACTACAACCAGTTTCTGGCTGACAACATCCATGAACAAATTTTCAAGTTTTCCACAGAAGGTATGTTAAGGTATTCTTCAATATTGGTGTACCTGTTCCTTTTCTTCCAAGCAGACAAATTCTCCTTCTCCCTCCAGAAGTTGGATCAAGATGGTAATCCTCAACGAGTAACCTCTTGGACATCAATAGTGAGGAATAACTCATCTAATTTTAGCTTCAAACAATTCATTGACCAATTTTACCATCCATTGGTATGGATGTTCAGTAGTAGAACAAAACCAAGAATAAATGAGGAAGTCCAGAGGATTCTGCACCTGTCAGAATTAGCCAAAACAGGGTACTGGTACCTTTACTAGGACCATACAGAAATCAGGGTCTATGGGTGTGAATTACCTCCTTACAAGCTGCCAAAGTGCCTGCCTGTTAGGATATTCACCTTGGAATATATCAGACAGATGATCAATTATGATGATATTCACTTTGTGGCATTCAAGAAGAAGCAACATCTCAGGATCAAAGGCCAGATAGGTTCATTCATATGAAATAACAGAGAAGCAGGGGAAGAAGCCAATAACCTTTTAAAATAAATGAATTTCATCCTAAGTTTCTCATGGCATTATGACCCCTATGGCATTATAGTAGAAACTAGGCTTAAAAACAAGATCTCTCCTTATGCTCATGTGCCAAAGCCTGAAATTGAAAGGTTCATGAATCAGTCAGAGTGGCAAGAAAATACTTTGTTAGATATAGAAAAATAACCTTCACCTGCCAACATTTCACATACCAGCACTCCACAAGTACAAACAAAGAAGAGATCTAGGAAATAAGTCTCTCCTTCAGTCACAGAGGTATCAACAAAATATTTCCAAGTCTACAGGAAGAGTACCAAAAATAGCCATATTGTTGATAGATCTAGAGAGGACGAAACTCAGTCCACCATAATTATGGAGCGACCACACTCATCAGTCTTCTCAGGCAGCTAACACATAGTATCTACTTACTCATCCAAAAAACAAGCAGATACTATACTTGATCAAACAGAAGAATGAGCTGCTGAATAACAACACCTATGCACAATTTTGGAAGCATAAATCTACATCACATCACAGGTTACTATCTGCATTCGACACAGAGAAAGGAAGGATGCACATGGGATTCTTGCAGGCACAGGTTCCTCATCCCAAGACAATTTCTGATTACAAGAGGGAAACATTTGAATTTGATGTAAAAGAGGTGCATGCAGATGATCAAATAGACATGCACAAGAAAACTAGGGAGCTGATTTTCTCCACCCTGGAAAATACATCCTTGACTGCTGCAAAATTGCAAGTCTCTCTAAACAATGTCCAGTATCAGTTGAAACTAGAAAATATATCCTCTCTAGCCAAGGATAATAAGATCAAATATCTTGAGGAGCTGGTACTAAAAGTTGGCTATGATCCATCCAATGTTAAAGCAGTCGAGGAACTGCTGAAGAAGAAAAATGATGACATAACATCTCTAAGGAAACAACTGAAACTCCCAGCCATCAAAGATTCACAAGCAAAGGAAATGGTTGAGAGTGAAGGCCACAAGGAGGAGATGCTGAAACTAATAATGGAGAAGAATGCACATATTAAGGAGATGGATGTCGAGATGGATAAGTTAGTTAAAGAGAAATAATAGAGTATGACAATGACTGTCATCCCACTGGAAGCAATTCCTTTCATAGGAGTCAGTACAACAACAACCACAACAACCACAACAACAAAAATTCCATTAGCCATTCCATTGACAGTTCCATATGCATATGAGAAATTGGCAAAGTCAATGGAGGACATGACTCTACAAGGAGAAGAAATCAGAAGATTGCAAGAAGAGATTAATAACCTCCAGAAACTGAAATCCATGTTCCAGTGTGGCTACAACACAGAGATGCACAAATCACAGAGACTCACTCAAGAAATACAAAAGTTGCAGAAGGAGATATTCATGGCCAAGACACTGTCAGAAGCCAAGGAAAACATATGTATGGACATCATAAAGTCAATGATAGATATTTGGCCACTCATACAAATTGTGTTTGAACAACATGAACTGGTGCAGAGAGCCAGACAAGTAATTGACAAGATAAGGGAAGAATTGGGAGAAAGTCCTACAAAGGCCACTAAAATCACCAGGTTCTTAAATTCCAAGACCAAAGAAGAGATAGAGGATTTGGAAATTGAAGATAGGACAGAGACCATCCTTGAGGTCAAGAAAGTTTTGACCAAGAAATGATTGATGCTACAATTAGAGGATAAATCCCAGACAATGGACATTGGGGTGCATTGATTTTTCATCAAGGTTGATTCACTGCACAAGAAGGGACTTCTAGGTTTACTAGTGATCAATGATAATCTCATCACTCTGTCTGACTACAAGCAAAATATCCTATCAGTAGAAAAATATGGTTCTAAATTTGTAGGCATACAAGTGAGCATTACTGGCAAGGCTTTCTTAGAAACTTTACAGTTGGACCTGAGAATCCGACATGAGTTAAAATACATTTTTATCACAAAGCCTACCATTGCCAAGTACATTGAGATGGACGAAACATACATAAGGTTACTCAAGGTTTCCATCCCTAGTCAAAAGAGATGGGAAGACGTACGTGATTTAATCGAATAGAGATGATGTGGACATCCGAGTCAGCATGAGGAATAGTCAAGTCAAAGTGATGAATCACCAACTACTTTCCTCATAATCAACACCAAGGATTCGAACAGATCATCAATAGTCCTATTATTTTGTAATTTGTAATCTAGTTAGTTAGATTTTTCCTCCACCATATCCTAGTCATTAATGATAGGATCAAATGTAATTGTTGTATAAATACTTCTCACTTAGAAGTATTGAGGGTTGATTTTTGCGCCCAAGGATCTATCTTTGTAATATTTTTTAGAAGATTGACCAGTAATAAAAAGGCTATTCATAGGATTCTTGCATTTGGATGTTGGTGATGTTTATCTTGCTCTGTTAATGTTTATCTTACTCTGTAATCATTTTGTTTTCTGTTTCTAATCGTTTAAAGGAAGTTAATGAACACAATTTGTTTCGTGCACTCCGTTTTTGGTCTTTAGCGATCTACATGTTATTCATCTAATATTAAGTAAAGAAAGTCTTAACTTCTTCTTTGCTTGGTTGAATCTCTCACCTGTTCTATCTTTCCACCACATTTAATTCTAATAGATCCAACATTCTCACTACCTCTCCCTATGAAGAAATATTATAAAAATTGTATCTGAACTTAATTTTTAATACATACCCCATATCCCAATGGATGTTTAATGCAATAATTTCAGCCAATATTTATAAACAAAACAAATAAACCCAAATGATTTTAACTAGCCTAATATCTAAAATTCAAACATATCTAAATTCTACAGAGAGATCCCTCTTTGAAACTGGCAGGGCTAGATTCTAGTTTCGAAAGCGATTTTGGCAAGTTACCTTTGTCAATTTCTTCTTCCCTTAACAACCTCTGGGAATTACAGAGTGATAATAAAATACTTGAAAGGAAATCAAGATTTTGGAGTCATGTACTCTAAGGTGGATGATTTCAACCTGATCAAATATTTTGATTCAAACTTTGATGGGGATAAGGAAAATGGAGTATCAACTTCATGCTATCTCATGAGTCTTGGATCAATAGTTGTCTCATGGATATCACACAAACAATCAGTTCTAGCAGATTCCATAATAGAGGCAGAATATGTGGCAACTGCAAAAGTGACAAAAGAGATTGTGTGGCTCAAGAAAACACTTGAAGATTTGTAGGAGAAACAAGTGAATTCTACTCCTCTTCTTGTTGACAATACTTCTGCAATCAAGTTGGCCAATAATCCCATATTCCATGATCGAACCAAGCACGTCAACACAAATTATCCCATGATTCATATCATGTAGAGGCCAAGACTATTTATTTAAGACATTGTTCCACAAATGAGCAAATTGCAAACATCTTCACTAAAGCACTTGAAAGAGAAAAAATGAGTAGTTAAGAATGATGCTTGGACTCAGACACACCCTTTTGGATTAAGGGGGGAATGCTGGACACATAATCCTTTGTGGTTGTGTTACTTGTAATAATAATGTACATATGAAGCGTCATAGGTGATAGTAAGAGTCATATGTCGGAGAAGACCAACTATTGCATCTTTGTGTATTTATTGAGCTTCATGTTAATGGAATAATCATCCCGTGGAGTTATGATTTCTGCCCATCCCTAGCATGACAATATATAACTCAGGTAGGGAGTCCTCCTAAGAGAGGTTATAGGTCTACATAAGTAGGGAGCATTCCCCAAGAGGATTATTGGCCTTGCATATCAAAGTTATCTAGGTCAATGTTAACCACACCTAGTAATACACTAACATAATAAAGTGTACCTTATCCATGCACATAAGTACATAATGATACATATGAATAGGGTATGGCCACATGTACATTTTACACCAATACTTCCAACACCCCCTCTTGAGTTGAACAAGGGGCCATAGAGAGAAGTCATTACAACACCAACATAGTTCCACAACTGGGTGATGGTCGCCTCTAGTAAAGTATAGTGAACTCAATGTCAGTGCACTGGACTACTGAAAGAAACCGATGTAGAACATTCAAAGTAAGTCTGTTATCGCACAAGTTTTAGGTTGGGAAAATCCCAACCCAACCACCAAAATGGAGACAACTAGGAAAGAACCTATCCACTGTCACCTTAGGCAGGTGTTCCCGTCACTTTAGAGGTGAGGTAATCACCTCAAGGGGGGAATCACGGTGATCCTAGGGGGGATTGAGATGGAAAATGAGATGTATGTATGGATTCCCCTAAAGGTCAATTCTAGATGGTAAAGGGAACCTGGTAACAAGTCTTGTGAAAGGCTTAGGGTTTCCATTGCTTTGAGTGATCTTCCAAGAGAAGAACACATGCTTGAGGCACAATGAAAACCAAGTATATAATGCAGTATGTTAGGTGGACAAGCAAGTTAATATTTCTATCCCTAATTGCATAAATAATCAGTGATATATATCAGCATATAAAAGATAATAAGGGATGCAAAATAAGTGCCAAAATTCTAATTGAATAAGCAAGACACAAGCTAGTGAAGACTAGTTTAACTCAACAATGATAAAACAAGACTTTAACACAAAAGCAAGGTTCTCACAAAAATCTTACTGCAGAGATATTTATCAGCCTTATGGCTATATAAAAACAAGCCTTATAAAAAACAAATCGGCCAATGAAAATCACTTCAAACTAGCTCAAAAAGTGTGCTAGGGTCAGTAGTTTGTTACGACAAAGTTATAGACATTTTCTAGGGTTAGTTTAGGAGTTATATAGGGTTAGAGTGTTATATTTATGCAACCCTAATGGCTGTAGGTTATTCTTGTAAGAACAACAAGTTTTAGTGGATGAAAGAGGATGCCTCAATGAGGGAAGATAGCCTAGGGCTCAAGGAACAATGTCCAAGTGAGAGAACTTTAAAACATCAACTTTTCACATTTATCAATGCAACGCTTTATTTTTCCAATGCAACGACTAGTGCCTTCGATTATGGGTTAATGGGGTCAAAATAAAAGATCTAAAGCTACTACCTCCTTGGGGGTATAAATGATCTTATTCCACAAGGTAAGTAACCTAGCTAGGGTTTAAAAACTAAGGGGTGTATGCACTTATACTTCCTTAGCAAACCCTTGCAAAACAACAATTCTATGCTTGAAAATTATGGTGGAGCTAAAGTAGGGGTGTATGCACTTATACTCCCTACCTAGGATTACAAAAATTAACCTTTATCTTGAATTACAAATGATAGACACAAGTAAAAAGTCTTACCAATCCCATAGCAACAAGATAAACCATAGCATGCCAAGATAAACCACCACAATAGCTAGAAAATGACCTCCAAGAGCTAGTGCATCATCATCAAGTCCATAACCAAAGAAACACCATATCATAGCACAAGATAGAAAAACACCTCAAGGGTAGTGGAAATTTCAGTCCTTATCTCTTCACAATGGGAGAGTTATGATTCAAAATGTGATTTCATGATCTTTATTTATACAATTTGTCTTTGACATAGTTTGTCCACATTATCAAGGGTAAAACATAAGATAAGGGGTCCAAAACCCTTATCTTACCCCTTGCAACAAAATAATATTAAACAATTCACTTTTAAGTTCACTTTTACATAAAAGAAACCCTAGAACAAGGTGACGTCACCCCTTTAGGGGACGTTTCGACACTTTGAAGAAGTCGTTGGGTAGGTATATGCATGGTTAGGCCTCCAAAGGCCACTTATCATTCATCCAAGTCCTCTCTTTATGCTCCTCAATATTCCTTCCTTCAAAATGTGCTACATATCATCAAACAACACCATCACCACCAAACCCTACCCCTCTCGGTGACGTCAAGCCTCCAAAAGATGGCGTTTTTCCTCTCCTAGGTAAAATGTTTGGCATGTGAGGGATATGTCATGCCATGCATGATTTCCTCTAGGCCTCCAAAGGTACGTCTCTTTCATTCGAGATGTGGGCCCTTGGCATCCAACCCATGGGCTTGAATCCCCATGGAAGCCCAAGCTAGGCTTGCTCCTCCAAAACTGTCCACCAACAAGGTCCTGCAAAACAAAAGAGTATGACCTCCAAAGATATCAAGTCAAATATATCATGACAAGTATAAACCACATATAATAAGAAAGTCACCTAAACATGTGCATCAAAGCTACCTCATCAAATTAAACAAATTCTAAAAACCCTATACAATTGACCAAGTTTAAGTATGGGAGGGGTGTCATAAGAGTCCTATTGGGTAAAACAAAGCCCTCAAGTAGGGAATTCTCCCAAGGATGACCTCTCAAGGTTATGTAAAGGATGATGTGGTGGAAGGGGTTTATAATTCATAGGTTTTTGAGTTTCATGACATACAAGGGTTCATATTGTCTCATTCATGGGTGCCTTTGTAGAGGGTGTGTGGCACCTTCATTTGTAATGCACTTTTTCCAAGCCCATCTTCTTGCCATTCTTTGTTTCTTTCATGTTCTAAGGAATGAGTTGAAGGCCACTATTTTGACTTGGCATCCAGATAATGGTAGTGTCACTCACAAGTACCTCGCGAAAATGAGAAGGTTGGCTCGTGAGTGATGAGACCCCCTTTCTCTCAGTTGTGTGATTGAGAACCATTACCCTGGCTTGGTGACCAGATGATGGTAATTTCATTCCACATAGATACCCATGATCATGATAGGCCAACTCATTATGAGACCTCCTATCCTACAACTAACCCCTTAAGCATTCATTATTATTTATTCTTGTAGGTCCCCTTTTTCTTACAAAGAAGCATTTCATTGCTTTCTCAGGGGATTCCTAGGCGAAGCATCTGGAAGGTATATATATATAGAATTTTATATTTGTAGCCAATTGAAATCTCTTTGGGCCTTGAATCCCTTCTTCCCATGGAATGAGGTACATGCCCTTCTTGGGTCACTAAATTCAAAGGACCTAGAAGAGGAAAATGTGATGGGAGTGTAATGATAAGAAAGTGGTAAGTATAGTCGGGAATGGTACGATAATCCCTCAAGGGACACCTAGTCACAAATCTCTCCCAAAGGTTGGACACCCACCAGGAAATCTATGACATTGACCAAGGTGAAACAAGGTCAAAGGCATACTGTCTAAGTAGACGCTTTATAATCAAAAGTAGCTCAAATACAACATGTTCAAATGCATTAAATATTAGGGTGATTACTTGCCACAATACCTGACTTGTACCGCATGGAGAAAGACCCTTCTGCCTTCCGGAAGCTAGATGGTGTGGTGGATGTGATGACAATGGATCAACAATGGTGACAGAGCAGACTCTTGTATGTGTAAGTGGACACTGTTGGTCATGTAGTCTCTCGAAATTCCATATCTGCAACCTGAGGGCCTCGAGACATGATCTCCTTAGTTATCCCACAAAATGGGGATAACATATGTCTCCTAATTGGGGACATGCGCTCGTCGTAGACTGCATGAGAACCACAACATCTCCTAGTAGACCTATGTCTGCTAAAACTCAGAAAAAAACATCAAAGCATCTAGGGTGGTGCTATCACCCTTTGTCACATAAAAATACAAAAATAAAAAGTAACTTAGAAAAGAAAATTTTAACATTTTTTAAAGAATTTCTAAACTAAGCATGAAATCAATATGCAAGTAGAGAAAAATGAAAAATGAAATCCATATAAACTAATATGAGCAATCAAAATGAAAATGCAAGGAAAAAAAGATGACCTACCTACTTACCTGGGGCCTTGGGGCCTTGAAGAGGTCATGTGCCGCCTTTGTAATAATGTTTGAGGAGAGATCCATTTACTGGTAATGGCATCCTCCTCCCTTCTATTGTGGATCAGTAAAAAGAGTCTCGCCCAGATATTTCCTCTATTTTGTATGTCCCCAACCAAAGACTGCCAAACTTTTGATGCATCCTAGGTTTTTCTCTCCTCTTGTACCACATTAAGAATTATTCCCCTTCCTTGAAATCTCTTTGCCTCGCCTTTCGATCAAAGGTTCCTTTCACCTTTTCTTGATTCTTTTCCATTTGATCAAAGGCCATTCTTCGAGTTTCGTCCAATTCCATGAGTTGATCAATTCACCCTTGCAATGCTTCTTTGTCT
>ML838970.1:63361-89227 GCA_009831015.1 Picea engelmannii
ACAAATCCCAAAACTGCAGAAAATCAAGAAGTTAATCCATGAGAAATAATTCATACAAGTCACAAAGAAAATCTAATAAAGGTTGAAAGAAAATAAGAGATGACAAATCTCAGAGGACAAATTTAGAAAAGAAAGATCGAAAAACAAAATATCTCATAAAAAGGCATGGAGAAGAAAATATGAAATAGAAAGCAAGAAAGATGATCTCACACCTGAAAATGAAGAAATTAATAACAAGAAAATGAAGGGTGAAGTTCCTAATAAGGAATGTGAAATTCAAAGATTTGAATATGAAATGGATCAAGCTCAAGAATGGAGAGTTCCTAAAGGAGAATACGACACAATAGCAGATCCTGACGATATCATGCAGATCAATAGTCCATTAGCCAATGAAAGAAAAATGCAAAAAGAAGAAGAAGAAGAAACAAATCAAGAAGATCAGTAAGATTCACACCCTTTTCCTTTATGACAAAGGAGAAGACAGTTGTTACACATTATTTTGGTCACCTAAGTGATCACCTAACAAGATGTGTTCATGTTCCCTGCAAATATTAAAAGAGACTTTCTCCATGGGAAAAGTGATTTGCTTTCCTCTTTCAAAAACCATGTCAAGGAAGGTCGTCGCACCCTTCAATATGCATGGGGTGCGGTGATGCCTGATCGTCACTATCTGCCCTAAACTTGGACTGCGACGTCGTCACATGTTTCTCGTGCATAGGGTGTGACGATGCTTAAAGCATAGGAAATGTCAAATTTCACGAATGTTCTAGAAGATGAGGCGGCCTCTGATCGGTTTGGATCTTACTCGCTTATCTGATTTGGTGGGATCATCCTGATCTCCTCATCCATCTCTCTTTCACACTATATAAAGAGGGATCTCTCATGGAAAAGGCTAAGGTTGGATAGGCTAATATTTGTATGGAGAGTTCTACTTCATATTATGCTTGAGAGCTTTGCTTTAGTTCTTCAAGTCAGATTGTGGATCTTCTTCATCCAAGGTATTTGGAGCAAAGGTGTGTGTGTTGAAGCAAAGAGACATTGAAAGGGAACCTTGCAACATCAAGGCATAGGTTGTATTCTCCACTTTATATTCACTTAATACAATAATACATTTCTTCCCTATATAAACATCTTGTCTTCTATTGTATAATTCCTTGATCATATACATAGACTTCATTAGAATACATATATCTTTGTTTTCCCTCTTTGTTGGTTTGTGATTCTTAGACAGGCTTGCTATTATGCAAACTCAAGGAAGGAGCTACAAGGAAGACACTAGCAAGGATCAAGCTTCGTTTAAAAGGTATGTCACTTGTACCTCATTAAACTAGTTTATATGATGATGAAGTTTAAGGCGAAGTGTGTATTATGTTCTGTTTTGTTCTAGTTTCTTGTGGAAGTTAGGGAGATCTGTTTGTGTCCGCACTTACCGATTAATCCGATAACAAAATTAGCGACCATACTAGGGATACGACTTTCTTTTGGTTTTTTGCCTCGTATTTGCTTTTAGCCTGCCTTCTTTTGGTCAAATTCATTCTCTGAGTCTGTAGGTGATCCATCTAGACTCCCTGGGTCTGAAGGTTCAGTGAGAATTTTTGTCTTTCTTTCCATTTTCCTTTAGTTTCAGAGATTTTCGCACTGTACTATATAGATAGACTGTGATGATCCTTTGACGTCGCACTGTACCTTGTTGGCAGCACGTGACGACCCTAGATCGTCACACTGTGCTCCACTGCCACCTGCGACGATTCTTGTAGGAATTGTTGGAGATAGCCAATTTTTCTTTTTCCTGCCCAGTTTTGACTCAAATGCCTGGGATGAAGTTCTAACACTACTGAATGATTGATTTATAAGTTTGAAGCTTGCATTTCATTGATTTTCGAAAATTGAAAGTTTTTCTTTTTAAATTTTGCAAGTTTTGTTTTTTTATTTTTGTCACAAGGATATAATCTCTAGATCTGGGTCCTGAGTGCTTGATTGACAAAGAATCCTTGATTCATTTGAAGTTTTTGATTGTTTTTACTTTTTGGATTGTTCATTGATTGAGAAACATTTTTCTTTGCATTTGACAAAAGGCTTGCCTATCATTTCATTTTTGTCTACATTATAAGTTTGATTTGGGAATAATGTTGAGAGTGTGTTTTGGATTATGCTTTCTTTCCTTCATTGCATCTCTGATCTGATTTGAGAAAGAAAGAACTGAATTCATTCTTCTTTTTAGTGATCTCTCACAAGAAAATTGTTGCATTCAAAATATTTGTTAAATTAGAAAATTGGAAAATTTTGTAGCTTTTGATTATTTGGAATTTTGTTCATTCAAAAATTGAGAATTTGTGTTTTGTAGCTTTTGTATTTCAAAGAGAGATACCTTCTCCCTGTTGTAATTAGAGTTCATCGAATTGAAAGATTGCATAATCATCTCTTCTTGCATTTTATTGGGTCAAGGTCGATACATCATCAGTTTCATTTCATAAACAACAACCTTTAAAATATAGCGTTATTTTAAAATTTATTAGCAACTTTTATTTTCTAGAAATTCTCTTTAGCAACATTACCTAGGATAGCCCTTTGGAATAGGTTGTAAGGCACACTCTCCAAAGCATCAAAACACACAATAGTATCTTGTGATAGGGATAGTTTAAATCCACTTGCTACATTTTGTCCTGGGAAGCCCTTCTAACACAAGGGTCAATCATGAGGTCGCATTAGGACTGACAGAGTTACTTACCCTGCTTTGTCGGTCTTAGTGTAGAGATTGCACGTATTATTGGGGGTCACTTGAGAAGAAAATCATGTGCGGACCTTCTCGATTTGATTTTGGGCTAGATACCCTGCCTTTATGCGTGGATTAGACTGTTGATTGTTTCCCCAGGCGTCATTGTCGTAATTGGTAACCTTAGTAGCCTATCTCTTTAGGGTCTTTACACGAGGTGACTATGGAGGGGAAAGTATTCACGGTACCTGGAATCAAAGTTGGTAAAACTCACTCGGGCTCCTTGGAGGGTATACCCACGATTATGTGTGGGAGCTTGCACCAGGGTGTAAGTCTGTTAAGCAGGTCGTCAACGTAACTTTTCCACCTGCTTTATCCCAACCCCTTCTTGTCTTGATTTCGCGACGTTGGATTTCATCACCAACTAGTGACTTCAAAATAAGAAGGTTTGTTTGCTTATTTTGATTTCTAGATTTTATTAGTGAGTGTTGCTTGTTTCTCTAGTTGGCCATAGATTTGTTTCATTCTTTATTTGGTGGGCCAACATCATCCCTCGTCGTTCACGTAAGATCCAATTTCTACCTCCCAAAGATCCGGACGATTACGTCCCTTTTCTTCCTAACTCACCAGAGGGCTCTCCTGAGGAAGCAATCAATAACGAAGTAGCCTCTGAGATTGGAAGTTCGACTCCTCTAGAGGAATTCATACTTCCCATAAATCTGTTATTGAGTGTTGTCCAAGATCCACATTTGCTCTGGATGAATTCATCGGGAGACCTTGTTATTGATAAGAATATTGAAGTACCTATTGGACCTAATGCAGATTCTGGAGTAGACGATCCAATTTTTCAGAGTGAGTCGTTTAGAACCCCAGATCACACTGCTGGAATTTTTAATCCTAGCTCTGTCCCTGTCTGTCCTTTTTAGAGAACTCCTTCGTGACACGATATTTTTGATAAACTAGCATTCCTGGCATCAAGAACGCCTGTGACTTCTGCTGCTTATACAGTACCTTCAGATCATTTTACTAGCACAACCAATAACGTCGTGACAGTTTCAGACCAATTATTGATTGGTTCTCACTCAATTCTTCCTCCCCAGATGGCCAACTCTACCATGGTTTCACAAGCTATGCATGTTTCTTCTAGAAATGTGGTCATCACTCAATCTTCTATTGGAACACCACTTCCGCTTAGATAGAATCTGTCACTTCCCCCCTAGGTATAACGCTTTGAATACTTCCATTGCTATTCTTGCCCATAATCCATTCAGAGGGTCTAATATTTTTGTTCCTCCTGGGTATAATGTTGCTAGTCATTTTGTTCCTACACCTACCCAGGTTCTCTCCTGGCGGGGCTTATGTTCCTCCTTCACCTTTGCCTGGAGGATCTAATCGTCCCGGCCCTAGTATCTCCAATACATTTGGAGGCACCAATCATTTTGTCGCTTATGGTTCTCAGATTCCTGTTGGAGGCCAACCTCAAGTTGGGGGGCAACCTCAAATTGGGGGATAACCTCAAGTTGGAGGCCATAACCCAGTTTATGGACAAAGTATACCCAGATTACAATCACAACCTTGGAATATTCATTTCCAAGGGAATAAACAACCGTCTGGGGGTACACATTCTCAAATTAATTCTTTTGTATCCCCTAATCTCAGACAACCATATCCAGGTTCTATGAATCCTACTTGGGGTCAAAATTTTTAGTTTAATGCTCCTTTCCAAGGGAGATTACTTAATCAAAACCCTCCACAACTGAATCTGTCAGGACTGCCTAACTATCTACATGCTGCTTATAGTCCTACCGGTATACCTACGGGACTACCTCCTCAAAACTACCAGTTTCCTCAAGTTAACAGAGAATTGTCATTTCTTGCTACTTTGGATTTACCAAATTTATATAGGATTTTGAATGATCCTATTTTAAATTCTCCTTATTGGTTCATCATACCGGCCAAATTGTCGTCTGACATTCCTGAGTTTGACAGTCGATCAAGAGAAGACCCAAATAATCATGTCATGACTTTCCATCTTTGGTGCTCGTCCAACTCATTGATGGATGACTCTATAAGATTATGACTTTTCCAATGAACTCTCATGGGTTTGACAGTCAAATGGTTTATTGAGTTACCATGAGGATTCTTTAATGACTTCAATACCCTAGCCATGACTTTCTTAACGCATTTTCAATTGCCAATTCGATATGAGATAGGAACTGAAATTTTGAGCTCATTTAAACAATCCTCTTCCACTCATATTGTTGATCATATCCATGAGTGGAGGAGGAGGAGATGCTTAATCAAAGTTCCCCTTCCTGATCAACCGTTGGCTAAGTGGTTTACCAAATCACTCATTAGTCATATAGCCTGTGATGTTTCCATGGGTGGTGTCATCATTGAAGAGCAGGCGATTAGTCGTGCTCAATATTTAGATCTTGTTTATTTGCAAACGGGCACACTATACAACTTGATTCTTGATGCTCCTCATCCATCTACGACTCCTACCCCAACAACTCCAATAGCTTCTCATGCTATTGATGGCGTGATTGGCACTTTTCATGTTGAGACTCAGTCTAAATAAGCCATTCATACCAATCCGAAGTCTACTACCTCTAATGTACAAAATACTCCTAACCCAACTCCTTCCCCCGGTAAAACCTCTGAATTCAATTCGGTTCAATCTACGCCTACCGGTAAAAATCAAAATAAAAAGAAAGGGAAGGGTAGGAATAAGGAGGAAAAAAATAGTAATCAACAATATGAGAAACCCAAAACACAACCTGCTGACAACAAGGACAAACATAAACCTCGTTATCTTTGCCTTATCTGTGGTGATGATCATTATACGAAAGATTGTCCACGACATGCTGAGGTTACTAAGTTCCTGCAAGGGACCGAGACACCTCCTGCACTCGTCGTCTTGTCACAACCGGTTCCTTATCAACAGTAGGCCCAACTGGTCATTCATGACCAACCTTATCCCTCTACCACGTCTTATGAACTTATGTGTATTGGTGACTCCAAGAAGAACGAAGTTGCAGTTGCAACTTGAGCCAAAGATTATACTCCTTCAAAAGAGAAAGTTGATGATTTACCACCTCCGTTGGTTCAACCTTCTCCACCAACTTCACCTCCAAACGGTCCTCTCCATATCGAACGACTGTGCCTAGATACAGTTCTTTGTCCTCCTCCTAAGGGCGTTGTTCAAAAGTCCTCATTTAATCCTCATGCACGTGGTGCCCAAAACTACAGTATTGTAGAAGACCTTGCACAAACACCCTTTGCGATGTTGGCTCTCGAAGTCCTTCAATGTTTTCCTACTCAACAGAAGGCGTTGTTAAAGGATATTGGTGGAATTGATCCTACCGATACTAATTTGATAATCTTTGACTTGGAAGATCATATTCCAAGGCTTCCTCCTCAATTAGCGTTTCAGATCCAAGTTATTGTGGAAAATAAGAATATTTGTCGAACCGTTATTGATGAAGGAGACTCGACTTGCGTTATGTCCATTACTTGTTGGAAAGCTATTGGCTCTCCTGCCCTTACCGAGTCACACAATACTCTTAAGGCCTTCAATGGTACAGGGTTTAAACCTTACGATGTTCTTCCTTCATTGTCTATTATGTTAGAAGGTAAGACAGTTAATGTCAAGGTTGAGGTATTTGATGCACCTCTTGATTACAAACTTCTACTGGGTCGTAGTTGGATTGACTCCATGCGCACAGTTGTTTCTACTCTTTTTCGTGTGTTACGTTTCCCACACCAAGGAAAATTCATTACTGTTGATCAGTTGGCCTTCTTTAATTCTGATTCACGTACCAGCAACGTACCTTTTATTTCGAAAACACCTCCTGGTTATGAGAATGTCAACGTGGGTCTTTTAAAAGATTCAACCTTGATGGGTACTTCTCCTATTCTGCCACCCAATATTCCTCCTCCTTTTGTCTCCTCGATTAACATGATATCAACCTTTGTTCGTGAAACCCCTGAGTCTTATGACCCATGGACAATACCTATCTCTGGTGACTATCTTCATTATGACGACATAATGCCTTTAAGTCCAGTGGAATCGGCTTATCACGCTATTCAATCAACAACTCCCTCTCCTCCTTCTCTCGGTGATACATCTCTTGATTTGTTCCACGTGATATTTCCTACTGATGAGATGATCATGACGGTCATGTCCATGGAAGATACTCCATGGGACGATCGACATCATCGTTCTATTCTCTTACTAGAACGTGAGACCATAGAGAGTTACCAACATATTTCGACTTCATCTACTGTTGTTGTTATTTCTTTTGTTCCTGAGTCAACACACGATGTTTTGTATGAAGGGAACTTGAGTAATATTTCACCTACCGTTCCTCTTGACATGTCGATTAAACCTGGAGTCATGGAAAATGTTCATATCGGTGCCTCATGTTCTATAGATGAGGTCTGCACTTATAAATCCCTTTTCCAAAAATTTTGTGACGTTTTTGCCTGGAGTTATGAAGAAATGTCTAGTATTGATCCTGATACTGTTGCGCATGAGATTAAGACTTACCCGAACGCTAAACCTGTTCGGTAGAGACTTCACCCAGTACATCCACGTAAAGCCACTACTATTAAGCTTGAAGTTGAAAAACTTCTTAAAGCTGGCTTATTCTATCCTGTGGCTTTGACCGATTGGGTGTCCAATATTGTTCTGATTAACAAGAAACAAGGCACGATCCGTGTTTGTGTAGATTATAGGGATATAATCAAAGCTTGTCCCAAAGACAATTATCCAACCCCTTTCGTTGACCAGATTGTTGACGATTGTGCTAGGAGTGAAATCTTCTCCTTGATGGACAGTTTTTCCAGCGATAATCGGATCAATATTTTACCCGTGGATCAACATAAGACTGCTTTTATTTGTCCTTGAGGAACCTTCGCATACCGGAAACTGTCGTTTGGTCTAAAAAATGTTGGAGCGACTTTTCAACGCACTATGTCTTACGCTTTTCATGACATTAAGCACATCGTACAACCCTATATAGATGATCTACCGACGCATTCCCTGCATTGACAAGATCACTCGACACATTTACGAGCTATTTTCCTACGTTGTCGTTATTATCGCATACATTTGAATCCACACAAATGTGTTTTTTGTGTGGAATCCAGACGACTTCTTGGTTTTATCGTGTCTATACATGGGATTCGAGTAGACCCCTTGAAGGTTGAGGCTATTCTTAATCTACCTCCTCCTTCCACTCTACGCCAAGTCCAAAGTTTGCAAGGGAAGGCAAACTTTTTACGTCGATTCATTCCCAACTACACTGAATTAATGAAAGGATTTACTTGGCTTCTCAAGAAAGGTTACGATTTTGTATGGGACGACACTGCAAAATAAGCTTTTGAAGCTTTGAAACTCGCCTTAACCCGTACACCACTATTGTTTCCACCTGATTATAGTCGAGATTATTTCATGTACTAAGCTGCTTCAGACTCTACCATTTCTATGGTTTTATTCCAAGAGGATGATTCACACGATGAACATGTTATATACTATTTAATTTAGAGTCTCACGACTACCGAAACCAAATATTTACATGTGGAGAAACTGGCCTTGACAGTTGTTCAACTTTTTCGTCACTACATCCCATCACATAGAACCATAGTCATTTCTGATTACAACCCCATGCAACATATCCTTAATCAACAATTGTTGGGGGGCAAGTACTCTAAATGGATAGTTATTCTCCAGAAGTTTGATTTGGAGTTTGAATGCGCCAAGTCAAAGAAGTCTTTGGTTTTTTTCGAATTGATATGTGACCTTCCCTCTACTGAGACATAAATTGTGGCAGAGGATTCCTTACCGAACGAATCCCTCTTTCTGATTAGTTTTGACGACATATGGTACGAAGATATTATCATCTATCTCTAGACCCAAACTTTCTGGCCTGACATTTCTAGTACAAATCGTCGTCGTATTCGGTATCAAGCCCATCAATACATTATCCTTGGTGATACCCTTTACTGTCGTGGTATTGATTCTGTATTTCAATGATGTCTTACCTACGATGAAGCTGAGAAAGCTTTGAATGACTGTCACTTTGGAGCATGTGGCGGTCATATGCCTGCGTATGCCACTGCCCAAAAGATCTTGCGAGTTGGTTATTTATGGCCTTCGTTGTTTAAGGATTGCATTGTTGTCGTCCATAAACACCACGCTTGTCAAACCTACAAAAATAACATCATATCTCACCCTGCTCCAATAACATCATATCTCACCCTGCTCCTCTTCACCCTGTAGTTTCCATTGGTCCATTTGATAAATGGGGTATTGACTTCATGACATGTAACCCTCACTCGGTCAGGGGGCATGGATACATTATTGTAGTTGTGGATTATTTCACTAAATGGGCCAAGGCGATGCCTACATTTGATAATAACGGGAAAACTGCGGCGTTATTCATATTCAATCATATCATTACTAGATTTGGTGTCCCTTAAGCCATCGTTACTGATCATGGTAGTCATTTTCGCAATTTCATGATGTCTGAACTTACTGAGAAGTTGGTTCTTCGACATGAAAACTCAACCCCCTATTATCCACAGGCCAATGGCCAGGTTGAAGCAATCAACAAAGTTATCACTACTATGCTTCGACGGATGGTAGGAATTCATAAGTCAAATTGGCACACAATGTTGTTCTCAACATCGTGGGCATATCGGACATCCGTTAAATCTGCCACGAGATTCACACCTTTCTAGTTAGTATATGGTATTGAAGCAATTTTGCTGATTGAATGTGAAATCCCATCTTTGAAACTAGTTGTTGAACTTCTCCCTAACGCCTCAGCCGAAGAGGAACGTCTTTTGTATTTGATGCAATTAGACGAAACTCATCGTGATGCTGCCTTAGTCATTGAAACTCAGAAAAAGTGCGTCAAAGCTCAATATGACAAGCATGTCAAACCACATGTTTTTTCTGAAGGTGATCTAGTTCTTCTTTACGAGCAAGATCGCGATTTTATAGGGGGCGGTAAATTCGAGCCTATGTGGCGGGGTCCTTATATTGTGAAACAAGTGTTGGAGAAAGGGGCTTATGAGCTGGTGGATTATGATGGAAGTCCTTTGAGTGAACCCAAAAATGGGCTTTAATTGAATAAGTACTATGCTTAAATCATTTTTGCATGAGTGTTGTGTATTTTAGTGTATCATACTCTTGTGTGTTTTTTTGTTTTTGGTTCTACCTTTCGACTGTTTACCTTGCATTGTGCTTGGTTTCCAGATGTTGGTGTCTTCGCTACCCTATATTGGCTTCGCTGATGGCGCTAGTCGCAGTACTCAAAACTTAGTGTCTGTTGCTTGGGAAATCTATGCACCTACGGATGAATTAATCAGTCTACATGGTGTTTTCCTTGGTCGTGCAACTAACAATATCGCGGAATACAGTGCAATTATTGAGTTGTTAACTGACGATGTTTCACTTGGAATCCATCATCTTATTGTACGACTTGATTCGCAGTTAGTAGTACTACAGTTGACTAACGTTTATTCTATCTGAAGTCCTACTTTGTTAAGGGTATATTTACGAATTTGCCTCTTGGAACGTCATTTTGATTACATTGAATATCGACACATTCCTAGATGTCTAAATACATTGACAGATGCATTGGCTAATTATGTGTTAGACTGACATTTGAGACATTTATAAAATCCAATCACACTTTGTACATAAAACAAGTAAGCCAGTAGGAGCCTTGTATTTATAACGATAAAAAATTACAAAAAGTGTTTTAGTCCGAAGACTAAAATATAAAAAATGTGAAGCTCACGAATTCATATACAAAAAGAGTCAAGGATGATGCTCGCTATAACAAGCGACTGCCCATGTTACTCCACGGAGCAGTCGACCGATGGGTGTGGATATGCCCACTGTGTGGCGTTGGTAGTGCCTAGGGAGCTCATCCACAATAGCATCAGGGACATGCATGGTCAGTCCCTCCAAGTTCTGGTCTACGGCCTCGAGGTCCGCGACAACCACTCCTGCTATAACACCTCCCTCCATGCCTCTGGATGGGAGATGATCCTGACGAACGATAAGGCCCCACATCTGCATTGATGAGAGCACTCGATTAGTCATTGGATAAATAACACAAAAAACACGTTATATCATTAAAATAAAATAAAAATTATATAAAGAAAATTTCCTTCTTACTTATTTCCCTCCACTGGGACCCGTCAGGAAGAGCCAGATCTGGATCTCCACGGAAGTCTACCCTAACATACGCATAATCTTCAACCATGAGCAGTTGAGTCCTCAACCACTGGAAGAAGACATCGTCATATTTGATGATGGGAACACCTCCATGTCAAGCCATGAGATCTACCCACCTCTTCATCCTTGGATCTTGTGGAGTGGGTATACCCCACTCCACCTGCAGGCGTAGGACAGGGACCCTCTCTAGGAAGAAGGATACCAAAATAGACCCATATCCAAATTGTTTTAACCCACCATTTCGGCACTTGGTAAGTTGTTTCTTCATGCTTTTTAGGATCCCTTCACACCATTTGAAGACCTTTGGCTCCATGCATTCTATGACATACTGAAAATGGCTCTGTAGAGACATACGAGGAGTTGCACTCCCTGTCATGCGAGTAATAGTGTAAAGGATAGTCCGCAAAGGAAAATATTGGACATCCCTGATAGCTACCTTGCCGGTATGTTTCTCAGTACCTGTCACACAATGATGGCTAACATAGTAGTCCATAGGCTCACCTCCACCCCTGTTGCCTGTAAGTGTCACCCGTGAACCATGACGAGATAGTCCTGTCAGGAAATAGATATCTTCGATATCTATTGTGAATGTGTGGACACCCACGCGAAATTCCTACTCGTTCACATCCCACATGTGAACCAAGTACTCCAGTAGTCTCAATTGGGCTCTCATGCCCTGAATCCTGAAGAATTTTAGTAACCCACACTACGTGATTGCCATAACTGTTCCCAGGTCATTCCCGGTGAAGTAATCTTCTTCTTCATGCTCTTGCTCGCGCCACTCCAACATCTTAACCAAGGAAATCCTTCCAAGGAACCATAATGTGACATTAGAAACATGAAATTCTTCTTGGGGTTTTTTTGTAGTTAGGTTCATCTTTTTAAAATTTTTGGTTGTGGACGTCGCAGGGCTGCGCATTCACGCAATGCAACGTTGTCGCACTCTACCTATAGGGTCACCTGCGACGATCCTAGATCGTCACAGTTCACAATATAGGGCACCTGTGACGACCTCAACGCACGGGTAACCCTAAAAATTGACCCAAAAACACAAATTTAACCAATAAAAATCAATTTTCAAACCATGAAAAGATGAAGGAGAAGGAGATTACATGTTTGGTGGAGACGATTCGTGAAATGATCCACCACACACTCCGTAATGGACGGTTGAAAATCGGGGTGAAAAAGGGCTTTGGAGCACTATTTGGGTAAACTCACAAATGAAATGGTAAAATGGTGTTTTTAACCTATTTTATTGACTTTTATCACTTTTCATTTGCAAATTATATTATTTTTATGTTTTATCCATGCCGTAAAGTCTTAACAACTTTACAAGTGTTGACTTTTGCAGATTAAAAAGTCTAAGAGATGAGACGTTGGAACAAGGGTCCACCCCTTTTTTGGTTTGTTTTTGTATATTATTCGCATGTACAGATCCTTTTAGGGTTTTTCGGGAAAAACTTCGAGCAGAGTCTTAATTCTTTCTCACGCTCGTGAAACCATGAGAATGTAATCGAGTAGTCTTTTGTCATTTTTTCGAACTCGTATTGGCAACATGAAAAATGAAGCCTATGGAGTATTCTTTAGGCTCTTTTCAAGCTCCCTAAACATGAAAAGATGGCTGAGCGACCTTGTTCTTTTCACGCTCGTAAGGATGTTTGAATAAAACATCTGAAGAGCGGTAGGTTATCACTTTTTCGGTCTCGTCAAATTAATTTACGAAAAAGGACTTGATGGAGTTCTCTTTAAGTGTTTTTCAAAATCTCTAAAAATGAAAAACCCCTGATTTTATTTTCCTTGGACTCATTAAACAAACATCGAAAAACCCATATGGGATCGAACCACTCCTTCTTAGGGTTCGTTAAACATACTCCGAGGGACTTGTCCGAAGGACGAGCTTACATCTACAAGCATATGTTATCCTCCTCAAGATTGCGTAAAAATAAAAAGGTACTCTCTAGAAATGGTGGGGGAAAATTGGGAAAGAAATGTGTCTTTGTATTTGTGTTAGTCGCAGTAATAGTCGCTCTTGAACATGACACCCCCCTTCATCATTGCATCCGGGTTGGGAAATCCATTTGCCTCTCGTTTGACCATCCACAAGTACATATGTTGGGTCCTCATTGAGTCGATGCTACCAATACCATTGCTGTGTCGTTCATATGTTCAAGAGAAGTCCAAACTAAACAAACCTTCTATCGAGTTAGCCATCTGCAGTTATGAATTTTCTACCATGTCGGCCTTTCTTGAGTTAGTTCTGAATCACTTCATACTCTGATCTACTTCAAATATGTTACGTATTTCATGTCATTGATGGGGGATACATCAAGGCCCTCCTGTGGTGAGTATTTTCTTGTCAACTTCAACACGTTATCCAAGAACAAGACCTATAAATCATTTAGTACCTTAGAGCCTGCATGCCTCAATGGAAGGTTTCTTCGTTTTCAACAACGGGTTCACATCATTGACCCCTGATTGGAAGATTCCATCAAGTGTTCGACTTCAACTCATTTATTCGCATTCGTTGGATTGTACTAGGGTACCTTGGGAGTCATTGACATCAATGGTGATTTCCCTCGCACTTGTTAACAGTTTTAATTAATGACCGGTAATCAAGTGGTTTCTACCATGTTCGACTTCAACACCTGTAATCGCATGGCTAGATTCGTACTTAGAGATGATGGAAATGAATACCCTAGATCTTATCATTTTGATCCAGGTTGCGACGGAGTATTCATGAATTAGTACTGACACATAGGTCCAATGTGTATGTCTCGTGGCTATGTCCGAATTTGAATTCTTTTAGAGCATAGATCCACATGTATTCCCGGTGAATATGCCGAATCATGATGACATGGATCCACAGTGTATGTTTAGTGGCCATGACTCACTTGACACTTATGGTTAGAGTCACTTGTCGTCCGAGCATGGGAATTCCTACCTCATAAATGGTATGATATTATGCATATGCTTGTTTGTTTGCAGGTTCCTGATCGATGCGCTCCTTGTTTTTGACACACATTCTACAAAGTATTTCAGCTGTCACAAGTTCCAACTTCATACTTTGGGGGGAATTCTGTTACACATTATTTTGGTCACCTCAGTGATCACCTGGCAAGATGTGTTCATGTTCCCTGAAAATATTAAAAGAGACTTTCTCCATGGGAAAAGTGATTTGATTTCCTCTTTCAAAAACCATGTCAAGGAAGGTCATTGCACCCTGCTATATGCATGGGGTGCGACGATGCCTGATCGTTGCACTCTGCCCTGAACCTGGACTGCGATGTCGTCGCGTGTTGCTCGTGCATAGGGTGTGACGATGCTTAAAGCATAGGAAATGTAAAATTTCATGAATGTTCTAGAAGATGAGGTGGCCTCCGATCGGTTTGGATCTTACTCGCTTCTCTGATTTGGTGGGATCGTCCTAATATCCTCATCCATCTCTCTTTCACACTATATAAAGAGGGATCTCTCATGGAAAAGGCTAAGGTTGAATAGGCTAAGATTTCTATGGAGAGTTCTACTTCATATTATGCTTGAGAGCTTTGCTTTAGTTCTTCAAGTCAGATTGTGGATATTCTTCATCCAATGTATTTGGAGAAAAGGTGTTTGTGTTGAAACAAAGAGCCATTGAAAGGGGACCTTGCAACATCAAGGCATAGGTTGTATTCTCCACTTTCTATTCACTTAATACAGTAATACATTTCTTCCCTATATAAGCATCTTGTCTTCTATTGTATAATTCCTTGATCGTATACATAGACTTCATTAGAATACATATATCTTTGTTTTCCCTCTTTGTTGGTTTGTGATTCTTAGACATGCTTACTATTCTGCAAACTCAAGGAAGGAGCTGCAAGGACGACACTAGCGAGGATCAAGCTTTGTTTAAAAGGTATGTCACTTGTACCTCATTAAACTAGTTTATATGATGATGAAGTTTAAGGCGAAGTGTGTATTTTGTTATGTTTTGTTCTAGTTTCCTGTGGAAGTCAGGGAGATCTGTTCGTGTCCACACTTACCGATTAATCCGATAACAACAGTAAAACCCTATGAAACGGTAAAAACTCAGGGGGAGTATTTAATTTGGTCATCAAATGAGGAAGTCATTAGGTTAGGTTTAAAAGACTTAATCACTACAAAAATCGGTATCAATAAGACTACATGTTTTGAAAACAAAATCCCAAGAAATCGAGATAACAACTGGCACATTCACAGGGGGAGAAAAGCAGTTTAAATTTTAATTCTTTGTCATTGATGTCAAAGGAGAAGAAAAAAAGTAAAACAAATTTGGTATAAGTAAAAGTTCAATCCTCCAACTTGAAAATGAGATCAGTGATAGGGGAGCAAAAGTATTTGTTTTACATATATGTTTCCCTCAATGCCAAAGGGGGAGATAGTTGGAAATATTGATTGTGTGTTGTCATTGATGGCAACATGAGTCAAACATGTACAGTAAACAGAGAAAAAGGAAGATCATCTTGGGGCAGAAGCTATTTGTGATCATTGTTGATGACGATAGGATCAACAATGATCCTATGTTCGTAAAGCACATGAGAGATAGCAGGCAGATTCTACAAAGAATACACACACAAAATCAGAGCACGCATTGTTAAGGTCGAGGGAAAAAATCAGGAGAAATAGAGTATTGTGATCGTGTATAGACAGTGCATAAACAAGCGCATTGATACAAAGCTCAAGAGGAGTTAACGCATTTAAGTGAATAAAAAACAGAGTTCTACGAGTAAAGAAATCCTGTTGTAAAGGATCGAGTTACAAGAGTCGTTCATTCTTAGTTCGGGATAATCCAGGATCGTTAGATCAAGGTGAAGTTAGAGGTTGGGAAAGATTAAATCTCAACTGTCAGATCTGAAGTAGTAGCATTATGGACCATTGGATCAAGTAGAGAATAAAGAACGTCGCCACTTCGCCACTTTGGTGATTACCGGAGATAAGGAAGAATCCATGAAATTATGAAGTCATGAAATAATTCCAACCATCGATCAGGAAGGATGTTTGAATGATTTCTCAGCCGTTAGATCAAGATTTGATCTAGAATTAAGCGTTGATCATCAATCTGGAATGAAAATGTTGAACTGTTAGATTGCACTAAAGGAAAGAAGGTGGTCAACTCTGGCACTGACCACTAAGGCAAAATAAGTCTGAATCATGTAGGAATATGCGTAGGCCAAAGCCCCGAAGTCACGAACTCTCGTCGACCGTCGGATCAAAGGAAGAGATGGGAATTCATGTTGATCGTTGATCGACATAAAGTGGAAGGATAGGGTAAGATTTGAAATGCTGAAGTTTGGAAGTAAACCTAACCGTGGATCCATTTCGTGACAATTCCCGATTGTTGGATGAAGTAGTGGAAGGATAGGATAAGCGGGGCCAAAGGCACGGAGTCCCGGAAGTAAACAAAGACCGTCAGATCAATAAGGAACTTTAAATGAATCTACAACCATTAGATCCAGGAGGAAGACATGTGACACATCAGTAGGTCCATGTCAGCAATAGATGACATGTGGACCAATCAAATGGTGATAAGTTTCAAGTTCGATGTGGCACATAAGGACTTTGAAAGTCACAAATAAGGGTGACGCATGGCACACATACTATGGGTCCACGTCAACCTAGGTGACGTCAGTATGCCACATCACTCAGGGATTACAGCCTCTGGGGATGTCCAGCTTCTCCTACCAGTAAAAAAGCTTGAAGCTCCAAAGTTCGAAGTCGTGAACTAACGTTGGTCGTTGATCTAAGATCCTCCGAGATATCTCATGACCGTTAGATCAAGTGTAGTGGAAAGATAGAGTAAGCGTGAATCACGAAGTAATGCTAACTGTTGATCTACTTCGGGAGCATTCTCAACCGATGATCAAGCACAGTGGAAGAATATTGTAAGCATGAGAAGTTAACCGACAACAAGCGGTCATCGTCATTTTATGACTTATTTGGTAGGTAAACATCCGGAGGAATTGAACTACTTCAGAGTTCTAGTAACCCAGAGTCCCAGAGTGCCGAAGCTCTGAAATAAGATCTGACCGTCCATTGAGGAGGAAGATCCACGGTTGAGATCCAAAAGCACAAAATTAACATGCATAAAAATTAACTTGGTGGAGGCAGTGCGCAATGATTTGGACCATTGAAGTTTATGGACACGCGTCAACTCAAGATTAAAGTGCACTGTGGCGAAGTATTAAATCTCCACTGTGTTGAAAGAGCACAGACCATAGATCTCAACTCTTGATTAAGTCGTGATCATCAATTTTGTTGAAGCCTCTAGGTAAGCCAGGATCGTCCATTCAATGAAAGATTAAAATCGATCATCTGATATACTAGTTAATAGAGTATACACACTTCGACGAAATTTACTCCGGAAGAATACAAGGTTTGCAAAGTCCAATAATCCTGAATAACTAGAGAGCTGGAGCTCCTTTTTTCCTAAGTATACAGTCTTAGCTCCTGGTCATGTGAAGGTTCTTAAGCAACTCGAGGGCCAAGTTCAATAACTACACGACAAAAATGAGTTAAGCCTTTGGTTCTTAGTCAAAGGGCATATGACAAATATTCCAACAGGGAGAGCTTATATGTACTTTGACGAAGTTTACTTCAAGAAGTATTACTGCCATAAAATGCAAGAAGGTCGAAGTCCGGAGGACTTGGTTCTAGCACTGGTCTCGTGATATAGGAATAAGGGTGAAAGAAGAGGCGCTAGGAGCATCGCTTAAATGGATAAGCCTGTGGTTTTGAGCCTGCAGTCATTTGAACATTGGGTTCAAGAAAGTGCCTTTGCAAAATACGATTTATGTAAAACAGTTAACGGCCTATAATTTGACAAGATTAACACCATATAAGTACAGAGAGTCGATAAAATCTCGAATCTAGTTTGTTGAAGAACTAGGGATGCATTAGAAGCATGGGAAAGATATAAGGAGTCTATCTATACCTATGATCAACTCATGTGGACGAAATTTGAATCAAGATCAATCTTCTAATTAATTGAGAAACTTACACAATAAATTAATGAATAAAAGGAGAAGATTATTTATGTTAAAGTTAAATGAAGAGGTGCAATGGTTCATGTCAAAAGACACGATGGTTCAATCCTATACCTATTTAAATACTATATAAACCAGAAATGGTGGTGAATCTCGGTGTCTTGGTGTATATATATATATATATATATATATATCATGGATTGAATGAAAGCTCATTCTATCAAGTTGGGCCTTGTTATGAGGGTTGGATTCCTTATTTCTCAATTGGATCTGAGAACTACAAGTTGGGTCTTGTATCAGAGAGTTGGATCTCTCATATTCAGTTGAAGTTGAAGATATTAAACGATTGATTTTATTTGTATTCATTTAAGTTAAATAAATAAAAGAAAGTTATTTTATATACTTCATACAGTGTGTGTTATGCATGTTTATGAATAATTAATTGAATTGCATATATCTTATTYGGATAATTTAGTTAATCTATGAAAGTGTGGAAAATRGCCAAAAGTTTCAGACAYTGATTCACCCCCCCCCTCTCAATGTCAGTGTGTGTWTCAACACTATCGACACACTACTCTTTTCAATCCTTCAGGGGAAACCCCAACCCAAGAAGGCAAAGCTCTGTCTAACCTAAGACTCCTGATTATTTATTTCCAACCACATATCCTTTGATCTTCAATGCCTTTGGTTCCTATAGGATTACATGGGTATCGATGAAAGTTGTGAAGAAATTCCCCATTTTCAACCATCATGAAAGTTTTCTCATGGAATATTGGGGCTCTTATAAACCCTTGTATAAAAAGTAGAATTATAGGAATATGTTAGTTTATATTTTACACTTAATCTATCTACAAGAAATCAAGGTTATAACATTTGTATTAAATAATACTTGAATTTCATATGTCCCAAAGCCATAACTCTAGTTTACGTCACATGGAGAAGGAAAAGGATGCACACTCATCATTTTCTCTCCTAGATGTGTCGCATGTGTTTCATATTGGGGCTTGTACCATTCTTAAAGACTGGTTCAGGTTTTGTTAAACTTGGAATGCCATACTTTAAGGGTTATTAAGAACTATGCCCTGAATAATGCTTTAGAATGTACAATATTTTGACTTTGGATGGTTGATAATATTCCACAGGCCAACTAGTTTATTTGTGGAAAATTTAATAAGATGTCAAACCCACGAGATCTTCACTCACTAAACTTGTGACATAGCACGTGCCTTCATGGGATATCAAAGAGTACCCCTAATTTCACTAGATATTGATAAATACCTCCCAAAATCCATTTGTTGAACCACCCTTCCAATACATTTTTCCAATTTAAAACCCCTATTTCTATTGGATACCTTTTTAATACCCCCCAATACCTATAAACCCCCTACACTCCTTTTATATCTTGTTTACAACATCACATTTAATAAAAGATAAGGAACTTGTCAAGAAAAGGCTCGATAAAACCATGATTTTAGACTATTGTTTTTACTTTTAATATGAAGGCTCAATATTGGTTTAGGTATTAGAGAAAGACACTGTATTTAGCCATCATCAATTGATAGTTAATGACATGGTGTGGGGTCCATGTGATAAATATGTAAAAGTCCCACTAATTACTTGATATTCTCACTGGCATTACTATAATCATTTATATAATTTCCATCGTGATTAGAACTTGATCCCTCGACCAAGGGGAGATATGGATAGGATACACTAGTGGAACTACATTAACATTAAAACAATTTATTTTCTATGCAACTTTATGAGAGAAATCTCCACTATGAAGACGGGGCTAGAAGATGTTGTAACACAAGACCCTGAAAAGGCCAACAAAATACTTTAAATCAACCCTTGCAATGAAAATATGAAAAGTAGTGTACAACCAAATTTAGCATATTATCAAGAGTATTGAGGTTGGGAGACGTGAAGATGCTCAAATTAGGGCTTATCCATACTAGATTAGAACCAATTATAAGCCTACTAAAACATATTTGTATCATTGGCCTTTAAATATGTATCTAAGTGAATCCCCATATTAAAAGTGGACACACAATGTCACATAATAAGTCGAGATTGAGAAGGAGTTTATCAATTATTATAAGCTTATCTCTCAACCTCAAGGTACAATTGATGAGATAGAGGTGACCATGTAAATGCACATCAACACAGTTCCTTGTAGTTTACCTAAGTCACACACTTCAATGTACAACCAACCTTTGATCCAAGATAGGCTACATGTTGCTTTGATCAAAATTCCCAACCAAAAAACCCCAAGCATGGATTATTTCCCTTGTAAATTTTACAAAACAATAAGCATGGATCATTTTCCTTTAGAGTTCTACAAAACAACAAGCATGGAATATTTCATTTGTGAGTTTTACAAAACAACATGGAATTTTGTGGACTCGCGCCTACTACATGTATATAGATAAATCATTCATAATAAAACATTTGGAGCTATGATTAACGCGGGGAATGCCAATTTTTGTCCCAAAGAGAAGTTATCTTGAGCATATTAATAGTTGAAGGCCAACTACTTATTGAATTTGTTTCACAAAGTCCTAGTCAATGCCCAAATAACAAAATAAGTATGGAAAGACCCAAATCAATAATGTCATACCTAAATCAAGTGAAAGACTAAATGTACAAGAAGTATTTTCGAGGGGACAACCTCCTATTACAAAATATCAAATGCATGAGATAAGATGATGCTTTAAATGAATCTCCTTGATGTATACATAGGAGACAAAGAGGGCTAGAAAGCAATATTAACCTGACATAATTATAATTAACATAATAATAGTGAATGGGTTTTATGGTTAGGGGCTTAACATACCCCTTCCCTTCAAACAAGTGTTTCCCTCAACACTAATCAATTGTGGAAGCTTTTGTAGGAAGAACTCATCTTCCAATTTGTACCTTTTGTTGGTGGATTCTTCCACTTGATGAGTTGCTTCGTAATTACTCAAGTCCTTGGTTACTTGGCCCAGGTTTCAATAATTATTTTAGGTTCTAATATGATTTTCCCCTCTTCATCAAGCTTTGAAAAATTAGTCTGGACTGGGATCTTGTCACCAATTACCTTCTTTAAATTAAAAAACATGGAAGATTGAATGTACATGTGAAAAAGAAGGCAACTTTGATTTGCAAGCCATATTGACAATCCTTTATAATGCCTTGTAGGGACCATAGTACTTTAGTACTAATTTATTGTCCTTCTTTTGTTACTTGAGAGATATCTATTTGTATGGTTGCAACCTCATATATATTAAATCCCCTACTTCAAAGTGCATTCCACTGCAATGTTCATATATTTGTTATTTCATCTCGTTTTGTGATGTAGCCAAGTTGTCATTCAATAGTTGTAGAACCTCTTGTTGGTATTGGATGTGATCCTCCATTGCTTGAACCTTAGGCTTCCTCTCAAGGGTGATGTGATGTATGGAGGATGATAGCCATAGAGTGCCATAAGTGTGGACATTTTGGATGAAGTATGGAAGTGTTGTACCACCATTCTACCAAAGGTAACCACTTGACCCATTATGACTATTTATCAAATGTAAAGCAATGGAGATAACCTTCCATACATTTATTCGTAATCTCGATTTTCCTATCCAATTGGGGATGATAAGAGAACCTATAAGCGATTCGGGGCCCAAAAAGGAAAACAAACAACTACAAAAATTACTAGTGAAAATGGCATCTTTGTTGCTTACACTAATCTTAGGGTTTACATGCAACTTCTTAGCAATTTTCATGAATGTTTTGGTTACCATCCTTACTTTAAAAGGATGAGGAAGTGAGAAAAAATGAGCATACTTTGTGAGTTGATCCACCACCACCATGGTGTCATTCTTCCCTTCAAGTTTTAGTAGACTCGTGATAATATCTATTGAGACTTCTTCCCAATGTTGATTTGGCGTGGCTAATGGTTTTAGAAGACCAGAGATCTTAATCATCTCTCCTTTGTTCTATTGGAAAACTAAACACTATGCTACAAACTTTTGAACATCAGTTTTTAGGCCTTCATGAAAAAATTCCTTCTTGATCTTAAGATAAGTTTTTCAAAAATCTTCAGTGTCCACCTAGAGGAAAAATGTTCAGTTAAGAATGAACTTCTATTTGAGTTGGGATTTCTTACATAAATATAGGTGATCCTTATACCAAAGTAAATAATTATTCAACACAAAATTATTTGATGCACTAAGATCGTGTTGAAGTTGTTGAATGAGTTGCCACATAATCTAATCACACTCCCATTCTATCCTTGCCTCTTTTAGCCAAACAACTTGTAGAATGGAAATACCACAAATTTATACCTTTGTGTCCTCTTCTTTCCTTGAAAGTGCATTCACCACCACTTTCTCTTTCCCCATTTCTGTAGATAATTTCAATTGCATAACCCGACATATGTGTGACCCATTTTTATTGCTTTTATAAAGATAATGATTGTTCTAAGAAGCACTTAAGATTACCATGATATGTTTTACCTTGAAGTATCTTCCTATTAAGTAAGGACACCATTTCTTCATTGCACATAGTATGAGCAACATTGCCTTCTAATAAGTGGGTTTGAGTAAGCTCTTTGCTTTAAGTTAACAACTTTCATAAGTAAGTGGTATTCCTTCTTGCATTAGAATAACACCAATGTTCTACCCCAAGGCATCACACTCCACAATAAAGGCTTTTATGAAGTAAAATGTAGCTAAGACATGAGCACTACACATGTCCATATTAAGGAATGGGTTGCTTCTTCAATGAAAACAATACATTCTTTATAGTAATTTTGTTTGAGGAGTTGCTACTTGAACATAGTTCTTGACAAACTTGGAACAATATCCTGTAAATCCTAAGGATGCCCTAAGATTATTCGAGCTTTGAGGAAATGACCATTCCAACATAGCATTAATTTTGTTAGGGTCCATCTCGACACCATCATGATATACCACTCCTTGAACCCCAAAGGAACACTTGGAAGGTTTCACATATACTTGTTGCTCCTCTAATAGTTTCAAGACAATGTTAATATGTTGTACACGCTCTTCCCGAGATTTTTTGTAAATTAGTATGTCATAAAAAAATATCAACACAATTTATGAGGAAGGACTTGAAAATAAAATGCAACAATCTTTGAAATGTGTAAGGTGCACTAGTAAGCCCAAAAGGCATCGCCATAAACTCAAAATGACTTTCGTGTGTTCTAAAGGTTGTTGTGGGGATGTCATCTTCTCTCATGGTATTATGATGATAAAATGAATGGAGATCCAACTTAGTAAATAAAATGGCTCCCTTCCATTCATATAACAATCCATCCATGAAAAAAATAAGAAACTTATCTTTAATGGTTATCTAGTCGAGTTCTTTGTAATCTATACACATATACCATGGAGAATCCTTTTTGTAGACCATCACCATTGGTGAAGAGAAAGGACTTTGGCTAGATCAAATGATGCCAACATACAACATTTATTGAACCATACACTCAATCTCACTCTAATGGGAATATGGATATCTATAAGGTTAGATGTTAGGAGGAAGGCTTCCCAAAATGAGTTGAATAACGTGATCATGCTCTTGAGCGAGGGGGAGACATTTGGGTATCATGACAAAATACCTTGGAACAATTAACAATAACTCTTTGGAGATCCAAGGGCACAAGGCAATTAGTTGTTTGAACATCATTCAATCCAATTGAGAAATTCTTCCTATGTGTTCATTTTTTAATAGTTTTGTAATGTTGTTGGAGCTTATCACTTTAGATGGTTTCCCTTGCATAGCTTTGAGTTCAATTTCCTTTCCTTGCTCCAAAATCATCATGAAAAGTTCTTGAAAATTCATAGCCACTATTCCCAATGGTTTTAGTCATTGGACCCCTAAAACCACATCAATACCACCTATTTCAATTGCATTAATCTCGCATAATGAGCTTATTACTATGGCACTTCCCTGAACCACTTATGACACCTTCATTTGCAATCATTACTTGAAACTATAGTGTTGGATATATGAAGCAATTAAGAAGTTTGGTGAATTTGTGGTTAATATTGTCTTTCAAGGAAACCCTCACAAAACCCCCTTTGAGTACTTCCCCATGATCCATGGATGGTACACAAGGTAAATCTTCAGGCTTGATTATGGAGCCTAACCCCAAGGGGATCATGAGACTCAAACTTGTGACCTCCCCAACTCTGGGGGAGATATGAGTGGTCACACATCTAGTTCATGACCACTTGAGCTAACCCTTGGAATTTGTGATTAATAAAATTACAAGTACTACTACAATCAATCAACATTGTTACCTTTTTATTTATATATCCTTCCATTTGAGAGTTTGTGGAGTGTAAATACCAGCAAAAGAATGACAAGAGATGGCTCAGGCTCACCTGGTTCTAGATCTTGAGAAGTTTTTATCTCTTGTTCTTCTTCCCCTTTTCAATCTACATAGAATAATTTCTTCTCTCCACACTTATGCCCCTTATTGTACATGTTATGACAACTCAAACATAATCTTTTTTCTCTTCTTTAATCTAGTTGTTGAGGTGTCACTACTACACATACAAACCTCTAACATTGTAGATTTTCATCATTGATGCCCTAACAACCTTGGGTTAATTATTTTTCCTGGTGCACATCATGATTAGGTGCTATTTAGAGCATTGTATGTGTGTCAAATTTGCCTCTCAATATGATGACAAAAACTATTAAAAAAACAAATTTGTTCTTTGCATCATCTAACATTGTAACATGCATTGATGTTGCATCAATTGTCTTAAATTTGCTTCGTGATTAGTATTGTTGCCTCAAATAAGCATTGAGGTAGTGTCTCATGTGTCGAAGTTTTGATATCATGATGGCATTGGAGTTGTGTCAGTAGTTTAAAAAGATAATTTTTCATAACATTGTTATTGTATCAACACGCCATTACAATGCCATTCTTTCAAAGAGTTCAATTGATCCTTGATGGGAGGGTACTAAAAGCAATGCATTATAAATGTTGTGGTATTGATGATTCAATTCATCGTATAATATTACCTTATTATTATTATTATTATTATAGGTTTGCAATGTTTGATATTGGGGTTCTTCAAGATGTTTTCACATGTTGAGTTTAACAATAAAATGCAAGAGTTTAAGAATATTTTACCCATCAATATTTTTTAGATAAATAAACTTATATATTTAATTAACATCACTTTATTATTAAAAATAATAAAGAATTGAATAATATTAAATTCTAAGAGTTTTAAAACAATTTATTAATAACTAAAATTATTTCTCAATTAATAAAAATTATTATATTTAATCAACAACAATTTATTACTATTTAAAATAATTTAATAATTAATACTAATTATTATAATTAATAATGATAATTGATTAACCGTGTATAAGGTGTCAAGGACTCAAATTTAGGGCAAGTGGGAGGCTTGTCCCTTTAGCTCCCAAGCGATAAGGCTAGAACATGATGACAATGTGTGGGAGGTTTATGGGAAGGGCCTCTGTCCACTCCCCCCAATTCATCGATCAATATCATGTTTACTCTCCTCCTCCTCCTCATGATGGCTTAGTGTTGGCGTTGAAGGTGACTGTTAGCTTCATTTGTGTCGGTTTGATGATGAATACGTTGCATGGAAGTGGTGATTTGGAGCTCCAAGGCTTGTGGTTATTGTTGTTTTTTATTGCTAACATAGATAATGACTCAGGTGGTTCAAGCTTGAGCGACTTAATTATCATGACCTCAAAAACCTCATTATAGGGCAACCAAAACTCTTAGGAAGAACAAGGCAAGGTTGGAAATTTGCTTCCAGTGTTAGAGGTGCATAGGGATAGGGTAGGTGCAATGTCTCTATTGGACAAAGGAGGTGAACCCCTTACCACCAAGCCTCGGGTTCATA
>ML838970.1:90480-111118 GCA_009831015.1 Picea engelmannii
GCACTCTTAATTTATGAGTATGTGTATTGTGGTACACACCATTTAAATAAAAGTAAAACCTTACAAAACACAATAGTCTAGAACATAAATAAACTAGTTTACTGGTCAATAAAGGACTTCTACTTTCATGTCCTCTAGAGTGACAATGCCCAAATTTGCTCCATGTTGATCATTTATAAAAATGACGACAAGGAGTATCTCATTTGTGATCTCAATCAAGTCCATGGGATCATCTCATTGTTGTCTCCAAGCTATCTTAGAAGCTATAGAATGGTCATGGTCGGGGAGATCCTCTTAACTGAAGACCTTCTTAGGAGGAGGTGGAACTAGTGCTTCCGAAGGCATACCAATAAAGTCAATAATTTTTTCAAGAGATTGTTGAATAGAGTTTACCTTTAGACCGAGCTTCAAGAATTTTCATCATTAGATAATCATGTGGGCATCAACTTCTTTTTCCCACTCTTAGAGTGCTAAAATGTTTTTGTTGAGTCTATCACTTAATTGGCTCTTGTCTTGTTCTCTTTCTTGATTTGGTTAGCAAATTCATCTTTCCAACAGTTCCATCTTATTGTCTAGTTCATGACGATGCATTGGGCATCTGATATGTCATTTTCATTATGCTAGAGTCCCTTCTAGATCTCCTGCAATTCACAAAAGACGCAGTAACCTTAGCAATAATGGAAATGGAACATTATTATCAATCCCTTTACTGCTTATTCCACTATGATTACATTGAACCACACTACCCTCAATCCTTGCTCTTCCATGCCATCAGTGACTACAACCCTACCCATTAGTGAAGGACCATTACGACTTTGACTCAAATTCCTTTCTATCACCTCGTCAATAGTGTCACTCTCAGCTCCACCACTGAACCTCACATAAAAATATTTTCTAACAGAGTTTGGAGAATTCATGACCAAGAGTCTAATATTAAATTAATATTTGTAATTTTCACTTGAACTCCATATCGAAGGGGGATTTAACTCCTTCCTATTTCAATCCCAATGAAGATAATTCCACATTTTTTCCCTACCACCGCCATCATACAATGCATTGTCTCTCACAACAGATCAATGGTCATGTTGGGGTGGCATTTATGCCTTTGCATTAAGATATCAAAATGTTTATTGCACATGCCATGCCAAGTGTTGTTTGGTGGTATGTGCTCCATAAATTAACTATCCATCAGGGGGGTGGAAATAAGGAGAGCCTCATGTTGTTTTCATAAATTCCTTCTACTAGCCAAGTCCCTAAGTTTGCTTGGGCGTCGATTAGCTTATTTTGTCCCCTCAACACATGAAAAAAATCTATTGACTCAAAATTTTGGATCTCTATGAGTATTTGACCTACCACCCTATTCAAATGAAGAGCCTTTGCGAGATGGTGGAGGTGTAAAGATTTGACTAGACGCGTTGAGTCACCCATCATTGAAGCACATCAAACACCTTTTTTTTAGTATTATAAGGCCTTGAAATAACGAAAAAAAACTAAGGTCTCATTATTGGTTGCAAACCCTATACTCCATACAAATGTTGTTTCTATTGTTCCTCCAAGATTGTAAATAACCCCCTACACCTACCCATATCATCAAATATTTTATAATCCATACACATGGAATAATTTAAAGAAAATATCTTCCAATATTGTCGTGTCCTCCTCTTCTAGTTGTAGTGATTAACAGGCAATCATCTTCCTTTTCAATGACAATGACGATGACGATGATGCATATTCCAAGCAATGCTTTGATAAAATAGATATTGCACTGAATCTATGATCACTAGTTACCTTCCTCAATACTATGTGCCTTTATCCTCATTTAAACTTTAACGTGTTACAAAATATAATTTATCAATTAAGAAATATAAATTATGTGAAAGAGTGTCGATTCATTTGATATAGAGTTGAATTTTTTTTTTTAATATTTAAAAAATTGAAAAATGATAAAAAAAAAATGATCCCATCACTTAATATACAACCTAAGTGGGCTTGATGGTTAAGAACATGTGTTTCCTCTTAAGAGGTCACACGTTCAAATCCAGAGGGGGGTAGGGTATGTATAACTCAGTAGACTTTACCAGTCAAATCGCTGGGTGGAGGGGATCTCATACACCAATTTGGTGTATGGCTTGGTCGTGACCTTAAAAATTAGATTATTATTATTATTATATCCAAAATAATAAATATTATATGCGCTCAATAGAATACCTGACATCTAGACAACTCTCCAATAATCTATTGAGACATACAAGTAACATAGTCAACAGGCATGGAATTTGATGTTTTGTAGAATGTTTTTTTTTTTTTTTTATCCATTTCAAAACATATTCAATAGGGGATCAAAATTTTCACACATTTAAAGCCACAAGGATGAAAATACTCAACCCATCGGTATGACGTCCAAATCTACAATTAACCCGTCATAGTTTAATATATAGATCTACATGTAATATATCAAAATCTTTGATAAGCTTGTATGATGTCACTTGAAAATCTCAATTATGTACTATAATTATGACTTACTCTCAATAGATTACAGCCCATCAATCAATTTATGTACATCATTCTTAATGTATGTATGTATTTTGATCTTATTGTATATCTAGAATAGTTTTATAACTATCTTATGATACAATGTAGCCTACCTATGGGTGTATGCACATCAATCCTAATTTATGTATGCATTTCAATCTTATTCTATATCTAGATAGTTTTACATATTATAATGGAGTATTATATGTTAATGGGTTAGTGATTGAGCGTTTTGGTTTCATAAGAGGGGCAATTTTTCTCTTTAAATGAATTTATGGAAATGATACATTTTGTGTGCTTTGGTTTCATAAGAGGGGCGTTTTTTTTTCCTTTTTAATGAATTTATGGAAATGGTACATTTTGATTGCACAAATTGAGTCACTAAAAATTTTAAATATTAAAATATTTAACTATTGAAAACATTGTGTGATTTATAGAAATTAAATTTTGATTGCACAAATTAATGTCACCTTGAAAACCCTTACAACATTCCAATTATGAAAATTTACAATTACATGAATCTTTTTTAATGAAATTTTACAATTCAAAGAAAAAAAATATGTCAATCCTTGTATTGGATCTCCAACTGTGTAAATTGGTCTAATCAAAATAGCCCCAATCCTTAACCCATGTGCCTGAAAACCCTTAGGGCACCTAATTATACAAATTTGCAATTCCATATCAGATTTGGGCACAGTAAAATCTCCAATTTGAACTTCCATGTAAATTTTCCCAATTGAAAAAGCCCGAACCCATGGGACGTTGGTCTACCAATTTAAGATTGATGAAATTACCAACTCACACTACATTGGTTTTCTTATTTTCATCTTCATGACCTTATATTGTGAAATAAAAAATGTTTCATTGTCCCATTACTTGTTAAGCTTCTTTTATATCTAACATTTAATATTATGGATGTCAATGTGCATTTTGTAATAAATAAGATAATGCATTAAAAATGGAAACATAATTCGATTGTCAAAAATTAATTTTCTATTATTAGCAAGTTGTTGTTTCAGTTTTTTGCTGTAAATAGATTATGAGTTTGACATTTCATAAAACTTACTCACAATAAAAAAACATTTTATAAATTTGGGTAAAACCTAAGAGTACTCAAAATATTTTACCATCATCAAATTTTCATTTTACAGGTAGAGTGACATTGAAATTCAAGGGTGACCAAGTCTTGCATAAATGCAATATCATTATCGAAAAAATTTAAAATATTATAGATGGGATTCCCTCTTAATATCAATTTTTTGGTCATCTCCTCTTGATATATCAAATCTTATTCAATATGAAATGATGAGGTTGTCATTAAATGCATTTGGAGGCACAAATTTTTTTGCATTTCTAACTGTCCTCCAAGTCTTCTTGGGTTTCCCATTGTCAACTAGTCTTCAGTTAACTGACTGAACAGAAAGTAGTGAGGAGTTAACTCAAGGAATCAAGGCTAATGCGCCACTCTGGTGATGATACCAAGGCAAGGTCGAATTAGCATGGTGATGATCCCAATGAAACATCTAAACTCAACTCAACTAGTCAAACTGAAGTGTGAACTGAAAGAGAATATTCTCCAGGTGGAATATTCTCTCCTGAAATATAGGAGACTAGATAATGACTAATTATGACTAATAAACAAATAAAAAACCTTAGGAAAAATAAATCCTAGGTGTGTGTGAAGTAACTCCAACACCCCCCTTGAACATCACTAAGGTGAAAATAAAGATTGGGTCCCGGTAACGAGGCCATGTTAGGTACCCAAGTACAAAAGATACACTGAAAATAAAGTGAGGAAAGAGGGAAAAACTCATGGGAACCCCCCCCCCCCCTCANTCAAGGTACAATGTATGTAAAAAGAAGAACTACAGTTGCTAGGCAACTGTGTCCTTCACTCCAAGACGACCTCGTAGAGAATGAAATTTCTGCTCAGTGAAGGTCTTGGTGAAAATGTATGTTGTCTGTTCTGCTGAAGGACAGAACTGTAAGTCGATGATCCCCTTGTGTACTAAGTCCTGGATGTAGTGCATGTGGATCTCGATGTGCTTCGTCCGCTACCTCTGAACTGGATCTCTGCAGAACTTCAGAGTGCTCTGGTTGTCACACCAGATGACGATTGACCGATGAAACTGAATGCCCAACTTAGTGAGAAAATGTTGTAGCCACATAGCCTGAATGGTTATGTTAACTACCCCTCTGTACTCTGCCTCGGCTGAAGATAGAGCAATGGAAACTTGCTTCTTGCTCGACCAACAGATAGGATCGGAACCAAGCCTGAGTGAGTAACTAGATGTGGACTTGCGATCAATTCTATCGCCAGCCCAGTCAGAATCAGTAAAACCAATGAGATCTAATGTAGATTATGTTGCATAATGAATCCCAAAGGTGATGGTGCCCTATACGTATAGAAGGATACACTTTGCAGCTTTCCAATGTAGCTCATGCGGCTCCTGCATGAACCTGGAAACTGTGCCAACTGCATATGAGAGGTCTGGTCTGGAGTGTGTAAGATACAACAAGCTCCCCACTAGTTGTCCGTACAATGTGTTGTCAACCAATGGAGTCTCCCCGCCATCCTCAAGTTTGACTCCTGATAGGAAGGGAGTCGGAGCAGACTTGCAGTCTGTCATGTGAAATCTCTCAAGGAGATCTCATGCATACTTGGCTTGAGACAGTTTGATGCCTGATGCATCCTGACTGATCTCAAGTCCAAGGAAGAAGTGTAGCGGACCCATGTCCGTCATCAAAAACCTGTCATGCAGAATCCTCTTGACTGCAACAATCACTGAAGTCGAGCAACCAGTGATCAACAAATCATCGACATACAGAAACAAAATTAGAAGTGAATCAATCATCCTGAGCATGTATACATTCGGGTCTGATTTACAATGTACAAAGTTCTGTGACAACAGGTAGGAGTCCATCTTGGCATACCATGCCCTCGGAGCCTGCTTGAGGCCATAAAGTGACTTCTTCAATCGACAGATCAAAGATGAGTCCTGCATAAATCCCTGGGGCTGCTCCATGTAGATCTCCTCAGAGAGATCACCGTGAAGAAATGAATTCTTCACGTCCATCTGATGGACTTCCCATCCCTTGGCTGCCGTAATGGCAACTGCCAATCATATGGAATCCATCTTCGCTACTGGAGAAAAGGTCTCATCATAGTCAATACCATGAACCTGCTGGAAGCCTTTGGCGACAAGCCTGGCTTTGTATCTTCTGATCTATCCATTTGTTGCGCTATTGGTCCAGTAGACCCATCTGCATCTGACAAGTTTCCTCCCAGAAGGAAGGGGAACCAGATCCCAAGTCTGGTTCTCGAGGAGGGATTTGTACTCCTCCTGCATGGCTGATTCCCAAAAGGGATTTTCAGTAGCCTCGCCATAAGACTGTGGATTTGAAGACTGAACCAAGAAAAGATGCCTGGAAGGCAATGGTTCAGTGGCAGTGAGTGCAATAGGAGGCTCCTTGAAATCAGATCGAGTCCTCCTAGTGTCGGTTGGATCACCGACGAGATCCCTTGCATCCTGAAGAGTAATCTGTGCCCACTTGGGCCTCTGCTCTCGCTCTGCAACTGCATCTGGATGCTCTGACCCTGCATATGACTATATTGACTCTGAATCTAAATCATCTGAGTCCTCTGAATCAGAACTCTCATCTGAAGAAGAGTCGACATGTGCATGCTCATCATCTCGAACATGTGGAAGAGTGAAGGTGTCTCCATGCGGCTGCTGAGGTACATGCGAGACACTTTCCTCGAATTGGACACTACGCTCAATGATGAGCCGGTCCGAGGAAAGATCAATAAGATGATATCCCTTCACATCGTCGGGGTATCCAACAAAAATGCACTCAATGCTCTGTGGATCAAGTGCCTTCCTCTTTGCAGAGGGAATCTGGGCCCATGCATGTGAACCAAAAATACGAAAGTGGGTCACTTTCGGTTTGAGGCTGCTCCAAGCCTCGTAGGGGGTCTTATCCTTGATAGATCTATGGGGAGATCTGTTTTGGATGTATGTTGCACAGTTAAGTGCTTCGGCCCATAGTCTCTGTGGTAGTGACTTTGCATGCAACATGCAAGATGCCATCTGCTTTAGAGATCGGTTTTTCCACTCAGCAACTTCGTTTTACTGCGGAGTGTAGGGAACTGTATGCTGCAATTGAATCCATGCCTCATGAAAAATATTGTGGATCTCATGATTCACATACTCTCCCCCGTTATCAGTTTGGAGGACTTTGATCTTCTTTCTGGACTGTGTCTCAACCAAAGCTTTGAAATCTTTGAGGTGTTGAAAGATCTCAGATTTTTGCCTGAGAAAGTAGATCCATGTAAAACGTGAGAAATCATCAACAAAAATGAGAACAAACCTCGCTTTGTTGATCGATGGATGCGGAAAAGGACCCATGAGGTCACTGTGGATCAGATCTAAAGGTGCGGAAGCTCGCTGAGACTTTCCCTTGTCGAATTTCTCTTGAGGGTGTTTTCCGAGAACACATCCCTCACATACTCCCTTAGAGAAATGGATGTCTGGTAGACCATCAAATAATATGTGCTTGTTGAGCTGTTACATGTATCTAAAATTCAAATGTCGAAACCTTTCATGCCATATCCTACTACTTTCATCAACATGAGTAAGCAATAAAGCAGAATCAGGTTCAATGAATTCAAAAAATGTATACAATCTAGACAGATGATTTACCTCACCGATTGCAACCCTGGAGTTGGTTTGCATGTCGTAGATGTCCACAGAATTTAGTGTGAAGATGACTTTCTTTCTGGTGTCAGAATTCCTCATCTGATACACAGAGAGAAGGTTAACAAAAATCTTGGGAACATGCAGCACATTCTTGAAGCTTCCGTTGGTGAGTTCAATCCTTCCTTTGTCAGTGACTTTGACAGAAGAGTTGTCCCCCATTAGAATAGGAGGACCTTTGCATGCATCCAATGAAGAATAGACTGCTTCTCAGGCAGCCATGTGATGTGATGCTCCTAAATCTACGATCCAAGCATCGGGAGAGGAGTTGATGGCAATCAAAGCATGGCTAGAATTGCCTTTCTTGGAATTCAGATCTTCCGGCTTCTTCTTCTTTGCACCCTCGGGGATGCGATCTCCAAGATTGTTTTGCTGAAGTATTTGAGACATCAGATCTATTTTTTTTTTCATGCATGCAGATTCTGAATGGAATCCTTTGTGACAGTATGTGCATTTCTCTCCTTTTCTTCCCTTTTCTCCTTTGGATACGGAGGCATCGGTGAAGGGTTTTGTGTACCCTTCCTTCTTCGTATGTGCATGAGCTTTCCGCTTATCTTTAGATTTAGATTTATGATATTTGTGGTTGCCATCATGCATAGTGAGTGCATGCGCCCTTGGGCCTTTGATTGCGCCCATGTTGACGAGATTGGTTTGATCTTGTGTCAGGGATTCAATAAAGTCCTCAAGAGAAGGCATCTTCCAGGTGGCTCCAGAGGCGAATATGACAATATGGAATGTAGATACGAATACAGAAAATTCAGGACCAAGCTTGGAGAGAATGGTGGGAACCATTTGTTTCTCCTCCTTCGATTTATCAACCCCGCAAGCTTTGAGTTGCGACAGTAAATCCTTGAATTTTGTAAAGAAATCTTGGATATTCTCGAAGCTTTTTGGATCCAATGTGAGCAGCTCCACCTCCAGCATGTGTCCCCTCATCTCATCCTGTTTTCCAAAGAGCCCTTCCAATATGGTCCAGGATTCATTGGGAGTCTTACATGAAGGTATATGAAAAAGGAGATCGGGAGAAATAAGACTGCAAATTGTTCTGAGTGCCTCATCCATGTGATTTAAGTACTTGGATTTTTCTATGGCTGATGTCGGCTCTGTATCTGTATTCATGGTTAACCTATACAACCCTTTGGATTGAAGATGTATGGCTATTTTCTCCTTCCATGCAAAATAGTTGTATGGTGTAAGAATGAATTCTTTTTGGAATTCCATCTTTCCGCTGTCTTCAATCTTTTGTACCTGCAAAATTTTTTGTTGTAGCTTTTGCTTAGCAGTTCGTCGGATCTGATACCATGTAAATTTGTTGAACCTGCACATAATAGATCTAGCTAAATAATAATACACACATTTGCATAGAGAAATCGAGAAAGAATGGAAGAATTCTCATTAACCGTTGTGAATAATGAATAATTTACACATGATATACTATGTATATCTCAATGAGTTCGACTTGAGGTGAACCAAGTCGCCATAGTGGTGATATAGAGTGATCTGGACACACACCAACAGTTACAGGAGTGAATTGCCACCTATTCTAGTCTCTCAGGTAGTTACGGGAGTGAACTACCACCTATTCTAGTCTCTCAAGCAGTTACGGGAGTGAACTGCCACCTAGTTGAGTTAACTAGTCAACTAGTCTTCAGTTAACTGACTGAACATAAAGTAGCGAGGAGTTAACTCAAGGAATCAAGGCTAATGTGCCACTCTGGTGATGATACCAAGGCAAGGTCGAATTAGCATGGTGATGATCCCAATGTTGCATGGTGATGATCCCAATGCAACATCTAAACTCAACTCAACTAGTCAAACTAAAGTGTGAACTGAAAGAGAATATTCTCTAGGTGAAATATTCTCTCTTAAAATATAGGAGACTAGATAATGACTAATTATGACTAATAAACAAATAAAAACCTAGGTGTGTGTGAAGTAACTCCAACAGGGAGGCCATGGAATGGGCCAAGGAGTCTAGTCAGCATGCACTCTTCCTGAAAATTGATTTTGACAAAGAATATGATCATATTGACTTGACATTTATCATTGATAGGTTGACTTACCTTGGGTTTGGTCAGCGTTGTGTTAGTATGATTAACACCTTTTTTACATCTTCCTATGCTTTTGTTTTTGTGAATAATGTGTTGTCCCACCATATCCATCTCCACAAATCTATCAAACAAGGGTGTCCTTTGACCCCCTATCTCTATGTTTTGATGGTTGGTGTTCTTGGATATCTATTGGAGGTGGGTCATATTCAGGGTCAGATCAGATGTATTTCTCTCCTCGTGGTGGAGGGGATGGTTAACAATTATTTTACAGATGACTTTCTTTTGTCAGTCTCAGTTGTCAGGGACTTTCATGAAGTATTTAGTGGGGCTTTAAGGGAAATTTATAGTGATCACAAGATGGACTATTGGATATTTGGTCTTGAGGATCAACCCCCGTGGTTTCTAGTTGCTTGGAGGTTTTTCTATATAGGGGTTATTGTGTGGTATCTTGGTATACTATTTGGGGCAAACCTTTCTCTGGTTTCCATCTGGGATTAGTTCCAAGAAATATTGCAGCATAAGTTATATTTTTGGAAGTACAGGGATATTCCATTTGTTTCTAAGATAATGATGGTGAGCAGGATTCTTCAAGCCTCCCACATCTACTGTGTGTCTTGTTGGCTTCCCAGTAGGACACAGTTTCACTGATTGGAATAGATTTTTCACTCATACTTGTGGGCCAAGTATGGTGGGGTTCCTGGTCTTCCCATGGTCCCTTGGGTTGACTATGTCATGCCCAAGGATGAGGGGGACTTGGTTTGATTGATGTGGTGACCCAAGGAAACATTTTGGCTGCTAAAATAATGGTTAGATGTATTGATGGCTCATCCCTTGGTAGGTTTCAATGTGGAACAAATTGATTTCAGATTAGCACGTTAGCAAAGTAAAGGGATAGTTTGGTTTATGTGATATCATTTTTGCTCCTCATAATTTTAATATTTAAAGTTCCTTCATCTTTAGGTGTATTTGGACAGCTTGTCCTAAGGGTGGCAGGTTTTGTTCATTGTTTGTGGTTGGGTAGTAGATAAGGTTGGAATATGGTTAGGGGGGCAATTTGGATTTGAAAGTAGGAGGGTACTTGAATATTTGACCTCCCTCGTTTTCAGGAAAGGAGGCTTCATAAAAAGAATATTTTCTTCTTGAGATATATTTGAGTCTCCAATTCTCATTCTTGAAAGAATCGGCTTTCAGTTGCTAGGGATTTTGCATTATCTTCTATGGATATGCCTATTTTCTAGATATTATTGGGATCATACCCTAAGAGGATCTATTTAAGATGAATATTAATATGACCAGTCCCTTTTGGTGATATTGGGAGTGGATTTTTGGACGTCCCTTGACCTTGTATGATTAGCATAAATTCAACTACATTCTACATTAGCAACATGAGTTAGGTCTTGTTCTCAATGTCGGGTGGATTTCTTCAGATGTGGATATGTTGGATTCAACAGTTTCATGGTGTTTGGTCGCTCTGAGTTTCCTATAAGCTTCGAGTATTTTCTTGGTGTTGGGTTGTTCTATTATTTGTAATGAAAACACAGTCAATCGACTAGCTGATTGAGGTGGATCAACTGGGTGAATGTTCGACTAGATAGTTAAGTCAAGTCGATGATCTAGTTAAGCTATAAGTTACATCGACAAATCAAAGCAACCGGAGGTCAAAATGTGGTTGACTGGTCGCCGACTAGATAGTAGACTATAAAAAAATCTCGAGATTCGCGAGATTGCAGCTAATCATATGCATGGATATGTAACCATTTTTGGGTGCCATGAATTAGGGTTTTTCATGTAGTAAAGCCTATAATATGGCATCATGTAATACTATAAAATGTTTACTCTTAATGATTTGAAACTCTCAAATGAGAGGCATGTAATGGTCATGTAAATGTAAGCTGAATTAATTGTAGGGTTGTTCTTGTGTAAAAGCAAGAGAGTAGGATGATGATTGTGTTTTAGGTCTGGATCAAGGTTAGTCATGTAACTCTTTATTATATAAATGAATAAGACAACAAGGAGAAGGAGTCACTCAAGGAATGTTGGTTTTCTCGGTTTAGGGTTTCCAGGGTAAAATCTCTATGTACTATGTGATTGTCATTGATCATTTATGTATAATTATGTCTTCTCTTTCTAGGTTGTTTTAGTGCAAGTGTTATTTTCTCTACAAGAGGTATCAAAGCTTGTTTTGTTGCTATGTACAAGTCATATTAGAGAAAGCTTAAGAAGATCTCGGATTTGACCTAAACCTACGTCCAATAAGAGTTGTAAGGAAATGATCTTTAATTTGTGCTTAAAAGAATGGCAAGTAGTTCAAGGATAGAGATCGAAAAAATTAATGGCCATAATTTTGAGCTATGGAAGCTTAAAATGGAAGAGTTCTTTTTAGATTGAGAACAATGGATAGTTGTGAGTCCAAAAACAATTATGATGGGTATGTCGAAGGAAGAATGGGAGAAACTTGAAATAGCAAAGGAGCTCGATCCAACTCTGTCTTGCAGATTCAGTACTGTTGAATGTCTCATGCAAAGACACTCTAAATAAAATGTGTGACAAGTTGGGAAGTTTTTACAAGTCGAAATCCTTGGTAAACAAGTTGTCTCTTCAAGAAAATTGTATCTTCTAAGGATAAGTAATGGTAGCTCAATAATAGAGCGTCTTAATGCATTCAATATCATGATAAGTCAGTTATTATATGTGGATATTAAAATATTTTAGGAGGATAAATGTATTAGTCTGTTGCGTTCTTTTCCAGATTCATGGGATAGCCTAGTTGTGACTATCCAGAGTAATGCAACCACATTAACGCTTGAAGATGTGGTTGTGTCTCTAATATTAGAGGAAATGAGGTGGAAGAACATGGAAGGATCAACCAAGGATGCCTTGAAGGTGAGAGGTCGAACGATCGACAAAGGTAAAGGTAAATTCTTTGGTCGATGGTCTAAGTCGAATGGTATATCTAAATCCCTAGTTTAGTTGACGAGAAGATGATGGAAGTGTGGTAAATTTGAGCATTACAAAAGGGACCGCAAGTTGAAGGATTGTGGAAAAAGTCCTGGATCTAATGGTAATCAGTAGATTGAAAGAAAGAATTCCCCGGAAAAAAAGAGGAGATGTGTAATTGGCATCGACCAATACACAATCAGAGCATGACATTTGGTTGATCGACTCAAGTGCATATTTTCATATGACACCTCACAGGGATTGGTTATGTGATTATGAGAGATATAAATGAGGAGATTTATGCTTGGGGGATGAATCGAAAACCAAAGACGAGAAAGAGTATGATTGATGCTAAAAAATGGGAGGAGTAGAACCCTTCTAGGTGTGCTACATATTTCGGGTTTGGCTAGAAATCTAATATATGTCAGAAAAATGGGCAAGGAAGCAATGATCTTAATGAGAGGATTTTATATTCGAACTTTGTACAAGTTGTTGGGGAATTTCAACTCGACTGGATGCAACAAACTTGTTGTCTCTGAAGTCGACTTGACTCTGGTTGACTCGACTCTAGCCAACTCGACTAGTACTTGTATAGTCAAGTTGACCATGTTATGGCATTAGAGGATGGGACGTACTGGGGAAAAAGGACTTCGAGCTATGCACAAAAAAGGTATGGTCGAAGGTTTTCCATATTCTAATTTAGAAGTTGAGTTTTGTGAACATTGCATACATGGAAAACAAATCATGTGAGATTCCCATCCGGAGCTAAAAGGGCAAAAAGGATCCTAGAATTGATACATAGTGACGTGTTTGGGCCTGTATTGGTTCCATCACTAGGTGGATCTCTATATTATGTTTCCTTCATAAATGATTTTTCCATGAAGACATGACTATATTTCCTAAGGAAGAAATATGAGGTTGAAGGTTTTCAACAAGTTTAAAGAGTTTAAATCTCTTATGGAAAACAAGACAGAGAAAAAGATCAAGGTGTTGAGAACTAACAACAAAGATGAATTATATTGTAAAGCCTTTGAGCAGTTCTACAAGAAATGTGGCTTAGCATTCCTACCCTGCAATAGAATGGAGTTGTCAAGAGAATGAATAGGGAATTGATGGAAAAGGCAAGGAGGATGCTCAACAGTGTTGGGCTCACACAAAATTTTTGGGCAGAGGCAATCAATACTACATGATATTTGATAAATATCCCTCCTTCATCAGCCCTATTCAACTCGACTCCACACGAGGTATGGTTTAGTAATAATCCTTTGCTTTCACATCTCAGAGTCTTTGGTTGTGATACATTTTTGCATATTCCTAAGGAAAAGAGAAACAAGATGGACGATAAAATAGTCAAGTGTATTTTCATTAAGTACAATGATGGAATGAAAGGATATAAGACATGAGATCCGATATTGAAGAAACAATTTATAATAGAGATGTGGTCTTCAGGGAAGTTAGAGGAACTTCTAGGATTGCATAGGATCAAATGAAGAAAGAACGGGAGAAGCTAGTATTGGAGTTGAGGAACGAAGAACATGATTCAGACGAGTCTATTGAATAATATGAAGAGGTGGAACAACCAACTAAGTGTAACGAGGTCTAAATGAGTAAGGAAACTAACTAAGAGGTATAATCCACCTCATTTCCATTCTACATTTGTGATATTTTCCACTGATGATGAGCCCAAGTTAGTCAAGGAGGTAGCCAAATCAACAAAGGGTAAACTCTGGTAGGACGCCATTGTTGAAGAAATTGAATCCTTGCACAAGAATGAGACATGGGATTCGATCAATATTTCTAATGGAAGGAAACTCATTGGTAGAAAGTAGGTGTTCAATAAAAATTTGAACGTAACAGGTCAATTCGAGAAGTTCAAAGCTCGACTGGTAGCAAAAGGGTATTCTTAAGCTGAGGGAGTTTAATTTGGTGAGATTTTTTCTCCTATTGAAAAATTAAATTCCATTAGAGTACTAATGTCTCTGGCTGCAACATTTGATCTTGAGATAGAGAAAATGGATGTAAAGACAACGTTCCTACACATGGACCTAGAAGAATAAATCTACATGAAACAACCTAAATGGTTTGCAATAAAAGGAAAGAAAGAGTTGGTGTGCAAGTTGAAAAGACCCATTTATGATCTAAAGCACTAACCAAGGATGTGATATGTCCATAAGTTTAACACATACATCCTTAGTTTAGGATTTGTGAGAAGTAAGGTTGATCATTGTGTATATTCCAAGGAAGAAGGTTATCGTTTCATATATGTAGCTTTGTATGTCGATGACATGTTGTTGGTAAAAAACAACATGGATATTATAAAGGAGGTGAAGATGCAACTATCCTCCAAGTTCGACATGAAGGATCTCAGTGTTGCGAACTTCATTCAGGGAATGGAGATCAAGAGAGATAAGGAAATTATAAAACTATGGTTAAACCAGAGAAAGTATATTGAAACAGTCTTGTGATGGCAGAAGTTTCTTCATACACAAATTTTATTAAAGAAGGAAAATAAATTACATGATTAATGTAAGAGCTTACAATCTCAACTTTTCTCATGCATGAGAAAATGAGAGCTTAAATAATCTCATCATACCAATTCTAAACTAATTTTTGTTGTGGATATCTTATCACATAATCATGTGAGTATGACAAGTGTCCATGTACATTAAATAAAGATTATAACAATTTCCTATTTTGTTGCTTCTAAGAAGCGACTCTTTTCTAGTCTTGTTATCTATTCTAACAAAATTCATTCTAGAAAAACCTAAGTATAATAAAATAATATTATACTAAGTACTTTAGGATCATAATATCTAGAATCTTGAAGCGTTTCAACATGCAAGATTGCAAACCGGTCAAGGCACCAATTCCCATGGGGGGGAACTAATTGTTGAATAGTGTCCAAAGACATGGGAAGAAATAGAGGACATGGCACATGTTTCCTATTCTAGTGTTTTTAGTATTCTGATGTATGTAATGGTATGCACTTGACGAGATATTGCTCATGCAATGGGAGTATTGAGCATGTACATGTCGACACCTAGGAAATAGCATTGGACTATTGTCAAGAGAGTGTTCAGGCACTTGCATGACACAACATAGTATGCAATTTGTTTCTAAGGGAAACATAAAACTGACAGCAAAGTGAATGTACATGGCTTTGTCGACATTGAATAAGATGGAGATATTGACCGAAGATGATCGACCAGATGATATATGTTCAATATGTTTGGTGGCAAAATTAGTTGGATGAGTAAGATACAAGTGGTTGTAGCCTTATCGATAGTAGAAACTGAATACATCGTAGCAACTCATGCAATAAAAGGAGTTGTGTGGTTGCATAGAGTATGTTCAGGGATTGGATTTGAGCAACAAGCTATGAAGATAAATTGTGATAGTCAAAGTGAAATTTTCTTGGAAAAAAAAAACTTACAATTCCAGGACAAAGCATATCGATGTACAATACCATTTCATGAGAGACATAGTGGAAAGGAAGAAGGTTTTGTTGGAGAAGGTAGACACTTTGGAAAACATAGTAGACTCTTTAACCAATTTTGTGAGTGTTGTGAAATTCTCTTGGTGTAGAGAGGAAATGGACATTACTGCCATGGGTCGGTGAATGAAAGTTCAATTTATCTTGTTTCAACAAAAAAGACAACAAGTAGGAGAATCTTGGATTGTTATATTATTTGTAGTGAAAAGATAGTCAATCGGTTGGCTAATCGAAGTGGATCAACTGGGTGAATGTTTGACTTGAATTCAAGTCAATGGTATGGTTAAATCAGAGGTCGAGTCAACAAGAGGTCAAAATATGGTCGACTGGTATCCGACTGGAGGTTGACTGTAATAGAATCCCAAGATTCACGAGATTGCAACAAATCATTTGCATGGATCTGTAATCATTTTTGGGTGCCATGAATTAGGGTTTTGCATGCAATAAAAGCTATAAATTTGGAATCATGTAACACCATAAAATGTTGACTCTTAGTGATTTGAAACTCTCAAATGAGAGGTATGTAATGGTCATGTAGAAGCAAGTCGAATTGGTTTCAGGGTTGTTCTTGTGTAAAAACAAGAGAGTAGGATGAAGATTGTGTCTTAGGTGTGGACCAAGGTTAGTTATGTAAATATTTATTCTATGAATTATTAAGACAATAATGAGCAAGAGTTACTCAAGGAATGTTGGTTTTCTCGGTTAAGGGTTTCTAGGAAAAAATCTTTGTATATTGTGTGATTGTCATTAATTATTTCTATTTAATTCAATTCTCTCTTTCCTAGTTGGATTAGTGCAAGTGTTATTTTCTCTACACTGGGTTGGTGGTGTATCAAGGTCTCCCCTCAAAAGCCCGAGGCCCCCATTTGCTTCAAGTCAAAATTGGTGAAGCACATGTTGTGGGAATGTTCCTTTGCAAGATCTTGTTTGCATGAGTATCAATATCAGTTGGCAAACATCCTTTAGGAACATTTGTACTAGCAGGAAATTTAGTTTGGTAATTTTTTATCGATGATCTGGGATTTCTTAGCTGGTATTTGGCATTGTTTTAGATTTTTTACTTTGTATATCCTTTGGAAACTCTGTTGCAAGTTTGTTTTTGATAATGAGGTTAGTTTTAATATAGTGTTTTGTCAATTATGGCAAGATGAGGTACACATTCAACTCCTATAAAAAGAGGCATTTCTATTTAGAGATGTCAAGTTGTTAGATTTGACCAATTATTCTGAATTCATAGTTGTTTTAGTTGCCCTACGAAAGACGATATGATGTATATACCCTTAAAAAAAAACCAATTGTTTCTAACTGCCAATGTAAATATTTTTATGTATATATAAGAAGTATATTTTACCAAAAAAAGGAGATATTACACAATGGTCATTCTTAAAAATCACACCTCCAACAACATAGGGTGGTCAGTCACCTTGGAAAGTGCCATCAAAGTAGGCCCAAGCACCACTTTTATCAATCTGACCCTTAGTGATATGTTTGGGTGGCTTAATCCTTGAGGCACATGTACATCCATCTAGGAAAAACATATTATGCACAACACATTGTATAGGATGGATTACTTAACCTTTGAATATTTATGAATTGCGGGCTAGCCAAATTCCTCAAGATGTAAACAAAGGAAATTCCTTATACTTGTTTTCACCAGGATTTGTGCACCACTTATTTGATCCTTCCTCAATTGTACTACTACCCCATACCTCCTTTAAACCAGTCAGACTCTACACTTGCTCTGTAAAAGGGAAAATCATTAGTAAATGGTCAATTGCTTCATTGTTATCTTTACAAAGTATACACCGACTTAGACCCTATTTTCTTCATTTTGTATTTTTTCCCAAGTGAAATCCTTTTTATTCAAGGATAGCCACATAAAATTCTATGCCTTTAGGGGACACTTAAACTTTCACAAGTCTCTTCACCACCAAACTCTATTTAGACTTTATTTAACTACACAAATGGTTTGATTTCCTAATTTTGGAGTATAAAGTGCACTAATAGGGTTTTCCCCCATATGAAATCATATTCTTCATCCATGATCCTATCATTATTTGATTTGTGTATATATCTTTCCCATTCTTTAGCTTCTCTCCCTTCTAGACCTAGAAGCTTTGATTGTTTCCATTATTGCCTCCAAATATGGTTAAATATAAATGTGCACATGATGCGCGCATGTGCGCACACACACACACACCGAGAGAGAGAGAGAGAGTTATAACTTGAAACCAAATACACTTGCCTCCAATTAGTCTCCAAGCACATTTGGCTACCGAAAATACACTAAAAAAATGTAAGTTCTTCAAACCTCATCCTCCCAATTGCGACATACTCAAACCATCAGTTTGGGCCACATCACTACGAAATAACTCTAAATACCAATCTGTGACATACCCATTGACTAGGTACCTCTAAATTCTCCTTCTTGGGCAAATTCAATTTTTTGTTACCAATCTTTAATTAATCAAGAAACATGAAACCAATGCATGCAATTAACAAGAACATGCTAAACCACAAGAGAAATTATCAACGTTCCATGCACAACATTAATAGCAAGCATGCACCATATACATACATCTCAGATATAATAAATACACAACAAAATATAAATTACACAAAAACATAGAGAGCACTTATATTTTCAAATACACATTCACCAACTAGTTGCAGATGTCTAACATTCCACCCAACCATAGACTTTGTTGTTCGAAATATCAACAAGATGTCACCTCCGAGCCAGGGCTATGAATCCACAAGGACGTGTCCTAGTCCGAATCTAACACACACAACCACCTATCAATATCTCACAGTTTTCCCAACCATATAACAATGCTAGTTTACCAACTCTCTTCCCTGTCATCTTGCACAACCCAAAGAAATGAACCCCTTTCTCTACAATGTGGTCCGTCGTGTTGTTCCACTTCTTTTCAAGGGCTCTAGATATACTAGCTAGGAAATCTCAATGTTGGAAACTCCAAGGATTCTCACTTGTGGACAATTCTCTCTCAATTGCCAATATTCTCATGCACATAGGTATCCATTCCTTTATGGAATAATCAACAATTACTAACAACCAATAAGCAATGGCTCTTTTGCTTCCATAGTTCATCTACCAAAACCAGGAATGAACAAGAATGAATGAGGAACCAAAATGAGTGAGTAGCAATGAATGACCAACCCCTAAACAACCAAAAACAAGGTTTATATAATTACATGCAATAAAGAACCTCATGGCCTTCCCCAAGAAGTTCATGTAACCACTTTTCCCCACTAAATCCAAGATGGGTAAATAAAATATAATGAAATAATCAACCCCTTTATCCCCCCCTCTCTCGTGCAATCATAGCCCCTATCCTTGTCCTTGTCCGTCTTGCAGCCAATAATGTATTTTATTAATATATTCAAAGTTTTACATTTCTAGGCACTCCAACCTTTCAACTTTATAGACACCACGATATTTAAACAATAAACAAAATACATTATTAATTCGAGGATCAAAATCAAGGTATTACATTCCCCTCCCCCTTATTCTGGCACTATCCTCAGTGCATATACAAAAGAGAGAAAGAGAGAAATCAAAATTTCAAAAGTCTTTAAAAAGTCATGAGTACTTTTCCTGTAGGCATCCTCATGCTCCCAAGTAATATTTGGGATTGTAGTAGGTCCACTGAACCTTTACCAATCCTATGGCTCAATTTTAAAGAACATTGACCTTCCTATCCAATATGCACACGGAATGGATCTGAAAGTATCATTCTGGATCCACCTGAATCAAATTCTAATCAATAACATGGTTAGGATCATGCACGTATTGTTTCAGCAAAGAGACATGAAATACATTATGCACATTCATGGAATCAAGCAATGCACACATGTATGCAACTGACCCTATTATGTCCAATATCTCAAATGGACCACAAAATCTGGCTGCTAGCTTGGTACAGCTACCCAACTTCAATGAGATGTTCTTGGGATTCAATTTCAAAAGCACATGCTCTCCCACTTTAAATTCTCTAGTTGTCATGTTCTTATCTGCATAACTCTTATGTTTATCTTGTGTTGGTTTCAAATTCTGCTTAATTTTAACCATCTGGTCTTCCATATCCTTGAGTAATTCTATCCCAAGTACTACTTTGTCTACTGGGTTAACCCAACTCACTGGGGTATTGCATTTTCTACCATACAAAGGTTCAAATGGGCTCATCTTCAATTAAGCATGATACACATTATTATGGGCAAACTCAACCAAATGCAAGTAATATTCCCACTTAGATGGCTTATCCATCACATACATTCTCAATGTGTCTTCAATCACTTGGTTGAAACTCTCTGTCTTCCCATTTGACTGTGGATGGAATGTTGTGCTAAAATTAAAGTTTGTACTAAATCCTTTAAATAATCCCCTCTAAAATTTTGAAGTAAACTTTGTTCCTTTGTTTGAAACAATTGCCTTAGGTATTCCATGCAACCTAGCAATTTCCCTCATATAAATTTCTGCAATATTAGTTTTTGTATGAGTCACCTTCACTGGAAAAAATGAGCAACCTTTGTCAATTTATCAGCCGTTACCATTATTGAATCATGTTTCCTTGATGTCTTTGGAAATTTAGCAATAAATCAATGGTTACTACTTCCCATTTATTCTTTGTAATTGGCAATGGTTGTAGCAAACCCATTGGGTGTCTATGCTCGTCTTTCACTCTTTGACATTCCATACATCTGGAAATGTAATGAACAACATCCTTCTTCATTCATGCCCAAAAGTGTTGGCTTCTTATTGTTGCAATTGTTTTTTGGTAATCGGGATCTCCGACATATGGAAGATTATGCATTTCTTTTAATACCAAATGTTGGCATGTTTTACA